>JAOBAT010100923.1:0-15910 GCA_026413305.1 Hydrozoanthus tunicans
GCCAACTGATACAGACCAAATGTACATTTTAACTGACTATGAAATGCTTTAGCTTTAAACGGTTAAACCTTGAAGTTCATCATATTTCATGTTTCTTTAGTACTAGTCCTAGGGGTAAACGCTTTAAAACATAGTCGTGTGTGTGGATTTGGTTCAGCTCGTAAGATGTCTGAATACGAGGCCCCGGGTTCGATACCCAGCCTTGCCAATGGTTGAACATTGTTTGGCCTTCTTTCGTCACACCACCCGTGGACAAGCCGTTGGTCTAGCCTCTCGTCTCCAAGCGGGGGACTTAAAAATACCCACACAAAGATCAAGAAAGAGCAGAATTTCGACCCGGCGCTGCGGCTTGCCTTTTAACGTACACGTAAACGAAGGCGTGTCCCCAAACGATTACAAGTAAATGAAGTTCGTTTATTTATATTTTTGATGGTTAAGCAGGATCAAAAACATAAGCTAGACCTGCTAACTAATACCAAAGGTATAAGATCTTAAAGGAATCCTTCATTGTATAACATCGCTGGTTCAAGTCTGTGTCCATACCAGCAGCTAAAGTTTGACTGATAACCCTGTTCATAAAGCTAACTCCGAGCAATTTAGGTTGATAATTTCCACGGTTTAAAATATCCGCGCACCGCCATTTAGAAAGGTGATGTGTTTCGACTGCGCCCAGTGCCAGACCCCTCTCGTTCATTGCTATTGTATTCATTAAGAGTGGAGACTGGTACTGCAACCTATATTTATGTTATACAATGGAGGACTCTTTTAAGCGAATAGGGGCTTCACAATTCAGCTTGTCTTTGTCATCTTTCCAGGAAAGGGTAAGCGGTGTTACATACTCGTGGCTCGCTACGCGCCTCGAGGGAACGTGAAGGGAGCGTTTCCTGGGAATGTGGTGAAAGGAATGTACCATGGACAACATCCTGTTATCACAGAGGGATGAAATCAAACTCCTGAGAGCTTTTTCTTGAGTAAAACACCCTCAAATAGCAAAAGCCTTCGATAAGATGGTGTATTTAATTTTGAGAAATAATAATCATATTGTACTTACTGTGCCAGCACATTATAAAGGCTCTGATTTAATAGTTGAACCTGTTTGCCTGATGTATTCTGTGGGTATAGATTGTTACAGGGGCGGATATGGGGGGGGGGGGGTAGATTGGAGGATTTCAGCCCCCTCTTTCTTACGCTTACTGAAAAAAATAGAACAATAGGACACGATTTATCAAAGGTATGTCACATAGCGTCGATAAAACACAGAGGCGGCGCGGATCCAGGACTTCCAAAAGAAGGGGAGTGGGAGGATGGGGGGAGGAGGAGGGGGAGGCACAGATATACTTATATATGAAATTATAAATAGCCTTAAAAAAAGCAAAAGAAATAGTTTTTTGTGACTTTACTTTAAGAAAAAAATCCCAAAAGGGGGACACGCCACCCAGGCCCCCTCCCCCTGGCTCCGCCACTGAGATAAAGGTACTGTAGTATAGTGAGAACCCGACCCATTCACTACCTTTGCAGAGGCACAACACAACAGTAGCTTTACTATCCCACCCCCTCTCCTGAGAAACTGGTAAAGGTTCAAAATGCTGAGTCATTTGGAACATGTCGGCTAAAGTTGCTTGTTCAAGGACACTTAAACAATATTTCGAATATCATTTTTTTTACAAAACGCATGCGTCATTTACCAAGTTCTACTAAAGTATTTTACGCAATCGATCATTATCGATGATTAAAGAGGAACTGAAGCCAAAAAAACAGTTGTGGCTAACTTGAAAATTGAAATAATGTTAAGTGTTAATATTAAGCCCCCTGTTTTTTTGTGGATTAGCCTGAAATGCTGAGTAATAGTTAGGTTTTTCATGAATCTTCTTGTGAAACATCGCAGGCGCCAAAAGCCGTGTCAGCGTCTGTTTACGACAATCGTTGGTTCGGAGAATGTTTTGCAATATTCCAAGTATTCTGCATGCAAATCAAGTTGCACGATGTTTGTGTGTTTTATTCAAAACGATGGAAAAAGTTCAGCTCTTTGGATTTGCTTTAGCCTTCCGAATGTGCTTTGCTTAACGATACCCACCACTGACGTCATAGATAATCGCTGTCAAGGGGACCAGAAACGAAAAACCGACTTGAGTTGGCTAATTTTGTTGAATGTGAATTTAGTTTCACAAAACGAATAAAACTTGACGTTTCTATTTCTTTGTTAAACAATTTGATACTCCTGAAGAAAAAAAAAATTCGCCTTTTTTACTTCAGTTTTCTTTAAGATTGATATGAGCTTCCTTAATTAGAATATCGCTGAAACCTTGCAACAAAGCAATTCATAATAATTGCGGCGAAACATGACTCTTTGCGTGGATGAAGTAAATTCTGTGCTATAGAAGACATTTACCCCCAAGGGAAACTGCCCTAAAACCGCTTCTTAGGGTGTTCTCCAAACTGGCAAACCGTGTGGGTTTAGTTGTCAAAAACCCAGATTGAGTGGAACAATCTACGAAATTGTCATTACTTTGTAAGTAAAAAGATCTTCCCGACAGCTTGTTATTGTCTCAGAGTCATGGCATAATCTTACGGAAGAAGATAATACCGAATTTGATTAATTGCTGTTCTTATGTTAGTGACGCAGGCTTTTCTAGTCGGTGTTTTGAAATTACTTCGTTTGATATAGATTCAGGAAGAAGGAATATTTATCCGCTCTGGCGAAACAATTCCTTTGTATCTCTATGAAGATTTATGATCTTAGATTTTGTTTCTGGAAATGTTTTCGGTCAGCAACAAAAATTAGCAGGCAGAAAATTATTTTTCTGGACGGGTTATTCAACTATGAAATAAGAATTGTTAGTAACTTCCGTTTAAAACATGCATCTGAACATGAAACTTAGCATTGATACTGAAAAGTAAGTTGAACTTAAACGCTCTTATTTTCTGAATTTAGTGCGTACCAACCAAAGTTTTTGCAATATTTTTAAAAATACCTCAATAGTTCTCAACCAGTGTTAAAAACGTGTTTTTGAAGCTGCAAAAAAGTAACACCACAAGTTTGAACGTCTGATCATATCGCCTGACTAAGTTTTACATATATTGAGATATATTATTTGTTGACCTTTGCAATCTAAAATATACCACTCACGCAACTTTGACTTACACCAAAAGCTACTTCGAGGAAGTAGTTCAGATCTTTTTAAGCACTCTCCCTGCAGGACTTCTTATGTCACCGACTGTTCAGTTTAGTTTCAGTTTTCAGTTAATTTCATAGTTGCATGATGCTACAGAAAATAACAATAAATAAAGGCAGTCGTGTAAAGGACTTATGAGGCAAGGACCATCGAAACTTCAATTGCTTATACGAGATCGCTTGCCTTATCTAAGGTTGAAACAAAAGTTCTTATGGCAGCACAGTTAGATTATTTAGTGTGCACTAAACTGAAAATAGTAATGGTGTCTGATTGGAGTCTAAACAGACACAAACTATCAATTTCTGTCTCTATAGAAATGTCTTTGTCGCAGCCAACTTATATTGGTTATATATAATAGCTACCCAAAAGTTTGTCTAAAATGTCTGGATAATGCTCCGAAAAATCATAAAGTCTAATGCTTTAACTTGAACAAAACGAGTAAACACTCGTCGAACACAGCAATAAACTTTGATTTTTTTGTTAATTTTGTTAATGTAAGATGAATCCTTTGATGCAAGTCAGTTATTATTTTCTGTTGTATAATAAACTAAAGAAAATAAAAGTTAAAGGTTAAAGGACTTTTTTATGTCTTTCAGCTAAAGCTAATGCAACAAAACTAAAAGAGGGTTTCTTGTAAAGGTATCCTAAACACCAATTATTCGAATCTTCCAATGAAACCATGCGAACAGCATAAATGTACGAGTTGTATAGCAAAGTTTTACAATCCGAAGAAGTATTGAATCATTGTTCGATCGCAAGCATTCACAGCAGCCCTTTCGAAATATCTGATCTTGACAATATTGAATATTGAATAGTTTGTGGAGAATGTGATCATATTAGGGAGAAAGGTTGACACAGGAAGAAAAGTTCTTAAGTTCCTAAAAAACGAATAACAACGAGCACCCAACTGTCAGTGAAGATTGGGTGAAAAGTAACTTTACTGATTAAAATCGAGTTCCAAGTTTAGAGCAACACGTCACACAGTCTCACCACATTTAGCCAGCCAATTAGAAACGAATCAATATCTTAAACGATTGTTGAGCAACTGTTATTGGCTAAGCCAATACCGTTTACATTGTTTAACAAGTAGTTATGTGCTTGATAGTCTATGATAAAGTTCATTTGTAACGATGGCTGACAACAGTGTTGTGCTTTCTAATTTCGCTAGTTTGGAGCTAGAAGACCGTGATGATCAAACCAAAAGCGTAAGTTCTAGAACAACTCCTGAACTAATCAGAATTCGATGCGTTTGGTGATCTCTGTTTGATTCTTGATCTTTTCTTACCATGAATCAACAACAGCATGGCATGACAGTAAACGAAGTGCCGGTGAAGGGGGGAAACGAAGAAGGAAAACACGAATCAGAACCCGAGTTTGATCCGTGGGCCTTGCCGGAGCTTAAGGACAATGGACCCAAGTGGGAAGGTTATTGCTGTTCCTCGTTTCTGTTTCTAGTTTTCGCATCTAATTGACAGCTGAGTTTGCCTTTTTTCTGTTCCACGTGTTAAAAAAAGAAGTGTCATGTTAAACCAGTTTATTGGACTAGATTTTTGATCGCTTTTTAAAAACCATTTCCGCTTCGATTTTAATTTTTCCTTTTTACGTTAGTTAAACTTATTGTCGTACAAACTTGTCATACGCTTAAAAATCGAAGAATCGAGAGTATCATTTCTTTTTTATTTACTAAACTAGAATTGTTTTCTTTCCACATGTTATATGAATCACGTGTTTATGCCGGGACACAGACATGACTACGGGAGAGAGAGCTCGACGAGTAATCACCAACTTCATTAAGATCTGTTTTCTCATTGGCCTGCTCTACTTGTTTATCTGCTCGTTGGATTTCCTCAGCAATGCCTTTCGTCTTCTTGGAGGGAAGGCGGCCGGTGAGGCGTTTGCTTCCAACAAGATTCTAAACAATCCAGTGGCCGGGTTGATGATCGGGCTACTGGCCACGGTTCTCGTACAAAGCTCTTCAACGTCTACCTCTGTCATTGTTTCTATGGTTGGCGCAAACAGTGAGTAACGTACATGCATTTTTGTTTAGGGGGAAAATGTTGTTCAGTCTTTATATCCATCTGGTCTTCAAAGGATTTTTTTTTGGGGGGGGGGGAGTTACGAACATTTTGTGTAATTTTACTTTTCTTGTTTTTATTTTTTATTATTTTTTTTTTGCTCTTTTGCAACTGGAGGACATTTTAGTATTTTTTCTATCAAATATTATAATTACCTCAAAAGTTAATTCTTCAACTTAACTAAAAATCCCCAAAACTTAAATTTTTCTTAAAAATTCCTAATTGTCTTATCTGTTATTTCCTTTAAAGCTCGTCCAAACAACCTGAAATAATGTTCCTTTTCATTCAATCTGCGATCGTAATGATCGGATTTTCAAAATTTCAAACTATGGATAGCAGTATTAGCAAAAACATCATAAAAATAACGTGGTTTTTGACCATAATACCTTTTAATTAACAGATATTTCGTTTAAGAGCATATTAGCACTTTACATCTATGGCATAAATCATTAGAAGAATATTACTGGAGAGTGTTGGAATTAAAATATGGTAAGCCAAAAATCAACTACCACAACAAAGGGAAAGCAGAAAAATGTTGTCCCCTCTTACTGAACCTTGAGATTTTTTTTTCGTTTTAGTAATTGATGTACGCCCAGCAATTCCAATGGTGATGGGTGCTAATATTGGTACTTCGGTGACGAACACGTTAGTCTCTCTCGCCCAAGCCATGGAACGGAACGAGTTCAGACGAGCCTTTGCAGGCGCTACAGTTCATGATATCTTCAACTGGCTGTCTGTAATTTTGCTGTTGCCGCTTGAAGCTGCATCAGGCTACCTTTTCCACCTCTCGAGCAAGTTAATTGGGGCCATGAACCTCAACGAAAGCCAGGCAACTAAGAAAGACTTGTTGAAAGTCATCACTAAGCCTTTTACGAACTTGATCATCCAGTTGGACAAGAACGTGATCAAGGATATCGCTCTAGGGAAGGAAGGATCAGAGTCCAAAAGCTTGATAAAAAAGGCGTGTTCAAAGTTTACAAATGAAACCACAAATGTTACCACTAGTAAGCCTTGCAAGTTTCTCTTCTTTGATACCGGTATGAGTGATACCACGGTGGGCATCATCATCCTTATCGTTGCCTTGGTGATTCTCTGTCTGTGCCTCATTTTCATGGTGAAGCTGTTACACTCACTGCTAAAGGGACAGATTGCAAAAGCTATCAAAAAGACTATGAACTCTGACTTTCCGAAACCCTTCCACCATTTGACGGGATATCTCGCAATCGTCGTTGGGGCAGGACTAACGATCCTGGTCCAATCAAGTTCCATATTCACTTCAGCCCTCACTCCACTCATCGGCGTTGGAGTTGTTACGTTGGACCGCGCCTTCCCTCTTACCCTTGGAGCAAACATAGGAACAACTGCAACTGGTATCCTCGCTGCTCTTGCGAGTGGAAGAGATTCTTTAGCCCGAAGTCTTCAAATCGCTTTATGCCATCTCTTCTTTAACATTACTGGCATTCTCATTTGGTACCCTATTCCCTTCATGCGCAAAGTCCCAATCAAGTTCGCAAAAGTTCTTGGAAACACAACCGCAAGATATCGATGGTTTGCAGTGACCTATCTCATATTCGTTTTTTTCTTGTTCCCAGCAACAGTGTTTGGTTTGTCCATCGCAGGCTGGCAGGTCCTTGTAGGCATTGCAGTGCCCATCCTCCTCCTTTTACTGTTCATTATACTCGTCAATATACTGCAATCAAAAGCCCAAGAACACCTGCCAGAAGTTTTGCAGACCTGGAAATGGGCCCCAAAGTGTACTCGATCCCTAGAGCCGTACGACAGGGTTTTCTCTAAGATGTACGAAGTAAGGCGCGGTTGCTGTGGTCGTGAAAGAAACAATCCCAATGGTGTCTAACGTGTAACTGTTAGAGAGTCCTAGCTCTACAATCCAGTTTAATATAATCCAGTAAAATACCATTTACAACCTTATTTGTGTGCGAAAAAGTCAAAATGGACACCAAGACTCGATACGAAAAAACTTGTTTTGAAGTTGGAAAATTTCTTTGCGAGACAAGTCAAAGAAAATCTGTTTTTGCAGAAGTTAATCAAATTAGCTTTTCAGCTCGAACTACTGAGAGTAAAATTGACAAAACAATTGAATACTTTTGAAATGAAGCAAAACTTTGAATACATAAATTTTTCCTCTTGGCTGCATAAACTGTAAATACATAAAACTGATAAATGATCTCAAAACCAAGAGCTTTTGGCTATGCTACAGGTTGAGAGACAAACAGGCTGTGCCTTACTATGGCAAAGAACGAAGAAGTTTCCCTGCTTTGTGAGTGATTATATATCACCTGCAAAACTTTTGTAATTTTTTTTTATTGTGCCGCGGTCAAATAAGATTCCTATGTTTTAACAAGTTATTTATAGCATTGACGATGATTTTAGCTCCGAAACTAGAAAGTCCTCAAGTCGGAATTGGTTTCGTAGTTTTGTTCCAAACCCACAGAGGTTGTTTCTTAATGGGATTGTCATAATTTTTGTTTGCATCTTGTTAGAATTGAAATACAAAAAAGAAACCGTGTAAGAATATGATATAATGCCAAAATTTTAAAAAGTGAGATATTTTTGTTACTAATTCATATTGGCGAAAAAAATATTAATCTTTCAACTTAACTCAAATGAGTTCCCAGATAAGGTTTTCCTTCGGCTTGATTTTGTTCTCTTACCACGCTTGATAAGTCGGCAAAGCCGTACTTGATTTGTTCGTGAGTTTGAGTCCCGGTGAGACCACTGTGTTGTGTCTTTGAGGAAGACACTTTATCCGACTTGCTCCAGTCGTCTCAGCTGTATGAATGAGTACGAGCTTCTGTTGGGGGCTAACCTGCGATGGATTAGTGTCTTGTCCAGGGGGAGTCAAAAACTCTCACCCCGTTAACCCTTACCGAAACCGGGGATAAGAACCAGCCTAATAGGTCACTTGGCACGAGAGGGTTTAACCTGGGCGGGGGGGGGGGGAGGGAGGGGTACTCCCTATATTGGGATGGTAGGTATGACCGTAAATAGTCAGTCCGTGTTAACCCAGGAGCCTGGACGTTTTTAGGGTCAAAAACCACGAAGCTGATAGACTGCTAACAGTCTTATGTTTTAGCAAACGTGCGTGTTGAACAAGAAGTTAAGACAAAATTCCTTTGGCAAACGTTCTATTACGCGCGCAGTTAGTGTTAATGCGTATTACGTTCAGCGCAACACAAGGGGACTTAGAGCCAACCCGCTAGCTATCCAGGGGAAACTGTCAATTTTCAATTGGTTTGTTTTTTAGGTTGACTTTCAAACCAAGAGGTGTTTTTACAATGGAAAATTTTTATGTCTTGAGATTTCTTAGGGTAATATGGGGACTTTTCTGACAGTCATCCCTACCCTTTTAACCCCGAAGTCCCCCCTCCGGGAGACTTAGTAGGATAATCTGGTTTCGGAACCCAAATGACGAAGTTCTGGAGGGCAAGCAGATTGACGTTCTTATTTGTGAAGGCGAAAAGTTTATCCGTTTGCAAATGTTTTGAGTAAACGGTTCCTCTTCTAAACCTCCCGGCCTTGCATGGGCTGCCTGTGTCGTCTCTACCATCACGCAACTCTGGGGAGAAAAGTGTTGCGTGATGGTAGCGCTTGTGAGGATGACAAACCTTTTCTCGGTTATCTCTTAAATCCTGTATGGTTGAAGATCAACTGACTAAAAACGAGTAGCAGCTGCTTTCTTTTCGCATGTGTGTAATTTTTCGTCGCAGCATCTTGCCTTTTTTGATTTTTCAAGAAAGAAGTGTTTTTTTTGTTTAGTACCATTTTGTATCAGTAGCACGCATGCGCAAGACAAATAGATCTAAAAAAACTATTTATAATCAAGCTTTTATGTCCGACTTCATTTTATAAAGGATTTTGACTACTTGTTAGGTAAATTCATTAAATTTTTATGCCAAGATTAAGACCATAATCATTCTATTTTTGGACCAAAAGAAGTTTCGTCAACAATGTTGAAGTGAATTGGCTGAGTCTGAGAAGGTTTCCATCAATTTAACTCTAAAACAGTCGGGTTTCCTACAAGCTCCTTTTTTTCCTTTTTTAAAAGAAAAAAGTTACTGAGGGTAAAGATAATTTCTTGTTGTTTGTAATCTAGCGGTTTTTACCCTGATAATCAGATAACTCATAAAACTATTACTGTAATTGGCGTTAGCATTAAGTAGGAAATATTTTTATACTTTTAACTCAATTCATTTCAAACCGACTGCCTCTTCAAAGTTTCGATATAAAAAATTTTGCATCTATCTTGTCCATGTTACCACATAATCTTGAATGATGAAATACATTTTGTTTGGTCATAGCTCAATATATCGGGTGGGCCAGAACAAAAATAACCCCTAAAACTAAGAAATTGTTAAAAAAAAATTCCCCAACGCGGAATGTGATGAACTTAAACAAAATTAATATTGGTTTAATACACATAGCTTTTGTAAAAATATCAAAACCAAGACTATTTTTATATCTGAGAAATCCAAAGTTAAAAAAAGGAAGTCTAAACTACGTGTGTCAAACTGGCGCTAAAATTAAATGTATTATGAACATGTTAGCAAGCAAACAATCACGACACTCCAATATTATTTTGAAAGCACAATCAAAATGCCAAAATTGAAGTATCCGAAGAAGATAATCACTTAATAAAAATTTAACCTTTTGTCAAAAAAACTGGTTTAATGACGGGAATACACTTACTGTTTGTTCTCCTCTAAACAGCCAGAATGACAGAATTTGTTAAGCAGCCAACTTTTTCGCCTAATAGATGACATCAGCTTTTGTTTCAGTATTAGGAAACATTCCTCTTGTTTTTTTATTGAACAAGGGCGGAGCATCTGCGAAACATAAGAGTGGTATCAGGAGAACATTCTACGATTCAGCGAGACGGCGCCAGATCCCATACACAGAGCTTCCTCAAAGAAAACGTTCCCAGTTTCATAACGAAAGATCATTGGCCAGCAAATAGTTTTGATCTTTCTACAAAAGGTGTAAGTTAGACCAAATTTAATGTTGTTTAATATTCCATACTAACATTTGATGTTGAAATATATTTTGTTTGGATATTCTCCGGTATTGGTATGGTCAGGATTTTTACCTTCTTAACAAAACTCTCTACCACAACTCGAAACAGCAATGAGCGCCATAACAAACCTTTTCACCATTATTGTTCGGAGAATGAACTTTCTTACATGTCAGACAGGACCCCTTGTACAAAGTGACGTTCATTTATCCGTTAGGAAAGAAAACGAATTGAAGACATATACGAAAGTAGCCTTTGTTGTTATTCGTGACACAAAATAAGTAAACGAAACTGTGCTTGAAGAGTTATTCTAGCTTAGTCCGTTACACACTGTAAACATTTTTGTGATGTACCTGTTCCTTGTCCCGTAGTACAGTCGTACTTGCTTGGTCCAATATGGGACTTTTGTATTCTAAAGTTTGTCAGTCATTGATCCGTTATCGTTATAATCATTATAATTCGATTTTTGAAATTGAGGATTTAGAGAAAAAATGCAAGAGTTTGGGAAATTTGAGTAGATACAAGATCCGAAAACTTAAAGTAAAAATTAATTACAAATGAAATGTCGAAAAGTCGAACGCTTACAAACAGACGAAAGGACAGATGATTGTGAATTCCACAGTATTTTACCAAGCTGATAACTGACTTTCACATCAAATGACAGATTCTTTTAGCAAAATGGAAAAATTCTTTATTGAATATGATGAATCAAAATTGAAAAGTTCTTTATTGAATATGATGAATCAAAATGGTACAAACTCATTTTTTTCTGCACAATTTCATCTACATCAGACAAAAAAAGAAATATTTTTTCCTTCGAATATGATTCTTATTCTGGAAAAAAAACCTTGGAGTTCTGCTGGCAATAAATAACAAAGCTACCTGAGATAATTCGCGCTCATTCAAATACTAAAACTGCTCGGGAAATAAATTTTGTTACGGGAAACATTCCAGGCTGAGTGATCAAGACTTCGCACGCTTGCCGATGATTGTTGAATGTTCAAAATAACTAAACGGTTTGCACAGCAATGAAAGGTGTACACATTGCCCCGACTGAACCGTGAACTGACAGCATTCAGTTCATGGAAGTCGATCGAACGATGAAGCGAAAACATGTTTCTGAGTCATGGAGGCAGAAGCCACAAAAAAGTCAAAGCGATGTCAGTCAGCCATATTATTCCGCAATACAAGAGCATTATGAGCGACCTTTAAACAATTGCTTGAATGCCCATGATGAACTTGATACGATCGAGAATCGATGATTGCAAATTTTCTATTGTTTACGCCATGAAATCCCTGACTCCCTAACCACCGCTTTAGTTCTCCTAAGTCTCTTAAGTATCGTTGGCCCGTGGTTGTCAATACAAGACGTATCAAGATCTTGCGTCAAATGACTGTTGATTGCAGTGTCAATTGTTGACCTTATGTTGTTATCTATATTAGCCTCTAAAGTTCGAGCTTCGAATACTTTGATTTGGCAATTTCGCTCTTGATAAAACCAATTCATCATACATTTAAGTGGTGACGCAAATGCATGAAATTTGATTACATAATCAACAACGTTCGAGAACTAATTTGCTGAACTTAATCCGATTATGATTTACTTTGCTTACGAAATAGCTTTACCATTAACTCATATCTACGTAGATGTAGCAGATTTTTAACAGTTTCGGTAAAGCAAAGGTCGCAATCATGCAAAACTTGCCCGATGAGGGAGGCACTTCAGGTAAAAAATAGTTGGGATGCTAGTTAGAAACTGTGAAAAATTTACCGTAAAACGTACCAAGACGTGACAACGTTTGACGCTTAAAAAACTTGATAGCATCGATTTTGAATTAGGCAAGGGGAAATTGCGTTTTAAAAAATGACCCTAGCACCCTTAAACCCTTAAAAGTATATAGTAAGTTATATTTTGTACCTTTGATGGCTTTTAAGTGTGTCATTAAAAACCTAGCAAATTCGTTCCGCATTGTTTCGAAAGAGCTCATGTATGGAAACCACTTTTGGATTAAAGATACCCATTGAGACATAAAACGCCAATGGTTTTTTGTTTCAAAATATTTAAAATGGGGAGTTAAAAAGAATGTAAAAAGTTCATAACGTCTTCGATAAAAACCCATTAGGTCTAGTGAACTGCGTAGAGAATAGGAAGATAGGATGCCGGCTTGTTTGTTTGTTTGTTTAATCCTTTCAGCCCTAAGGTATTTGTCAACATCTAAATTCTCCTTACAGTAAACAAAAGAAAACAAGCTGGTTAGTACTGAGAATATGAAATTTGATCATCCATCAAAAACTCTGGAAGATGAATTAAGAAATTCTCCCTAACTTCTCATAGGAATACTATGGACTTAAGTTGGCAGAATTTACAAGCTCATCTTTTGGCACTCTTGGGTTAAGTCAGGTTTGTGCACTGTGATCAGTAATGCATGAAGGATTTTTCTCTTTGCCATTTCTTTACTGTTCAAAGCCTTTTCCTACTAGAGATCCGATTGTTAAACATAATGCACAATATTGAAATATGGTTTGTTATTCAAAATCAGACTGCGTGCAGCATCAACTGTTGGCTACTTAAAGGCTCTTTTAAGTTTATGCAATCTTCCCTTCATACTGAACATCAGTGTATGATCACTCAAGAGTTACCATTGCTCTAACTGGCAGTTTTTCTGTTCTAATCATAGCAGCTCATAAGTTCCAAAACATGACACAACACAACATAATTTTTTCACATTCGTTTACATTTACATAGTATAGTTTTATAAATTACAGAAAACTAGAATTTGTTACAATTGAGTGTTATCGGGTTTTTTTATTAGTGTGTTTTTGAATGCCCAGAGGCTAAAGTAGCTTAGGGTTTTCGTGTTAGCCGCTAGTCTTTTTTTTGTTACATTTTGTAGAGCTAGTAAAAGAATGAATGTATAATGGTAGGAAAAAAGCGTGTATTACAGAAGCATAGTACAAGGATATAATTATAACTTGATAAAGGTATATATTAATTCTTATCTAATTGTAATAAGTTATAATTGAAGTATAGTTTGTTGAGGTTGAAAACAAATCATCAATATAATTATATTGTCACAGGCGTTTTTAAAGGGGTTTTTAATATTTTTCAGTTTAGTTGGAATATCTAACAAGTAACTATTCTGTATTAGCATATATACCCAACCAGCGAATAGTGTGTTTTCTCGCGCTCTGATTGGCTCCATGAAAAATGGATGTCAACAAAAAGGCGTCGTGGTTTCCAAAACATGTCAGCGATGCTGAAATTTTAGAAATAGATGATGCGGCAGTTCCCGAAAACACAAAAAAGTGTTTTGGTGTGAATACGTTTTGTCTATTCACCTCCACTACGGTGAATTGTCACTAACTATTCACTGTCGGTCACTCATCCATGAAAGAAAAAATTCTGGAGTCTCGATTTCCCTCAAGTTTCGGAAGATTAAATTATGAAAATAAAGGACAAGAATTTTTTTATGAAAAAGGAAGGACTGTTAGGTCAATGCTAAAGCAACCATCTAGAGAAATATATGTACCGAGTCGTGAGTCCATTTCCGGTGATAAATGTCATTTAGTATACCATTATTATTTTAGGTACGTATGTTTACACGTATCGTTTTAATAATTAAACTTTTAATAAAATAACATTTTTTTCATATCATTTATAAATAGTTTCTAAGTAAATACACTTTTCCCACATAAACTTGAATTTTTACTGACATAAACTGTGTATGTTACTGAAACTTAAAATACAAAACAGTGACTGCTCATTGGCCAAAGAGCGCAACACAAGTAAGGCATAAACACAAGGCCTATATACAAGCCCTGATCAAATGCTGATTTGCTTAAAGAAATTTTTTTGCTCCTACTTGCCATAATCCTACTGTATACAAATCAAATCCGTAGTTTTAACTCAAAAAGTTACAATTCACTTTGTTGGTATGTTAAATTTTTCCATCAGTCTAACTTGAACCTTTCGTTGAAGATTTCTTCATTCCAAGATGTATCAAAGCTCTAAAACTTTGTAAAATTTTGGCTCCTTTTGACTATTAAGTCTATCTAGTTATTTTAGGGTTACGGTTGAACATTGTTATGATAATATTCCACGCTCTCAATATTCCCGGGCGGCGAGAACCGGCACACAGTGAGGTAACATACGGCCCCGTCTGCAAAATATAAACATGCTTTTAATCTTTCAGTCCTAATAAGCTATTAACATAATCTCTTTATCTAACTAATACAAACTAAAATAAGACATTTTGTAATGAAAAAATGATAATTGGTTAACCAGAAAAAGACTACTGAGGATGAAGAAGAAGTTTATCCGAAACTTGTTCAGTTAGAAACATGTGCTCTAGTTGGGCAAATTTATTCTTGATTTTCCAATACAACTTGGCTGAAAGGGTTACAAACTGGGTCAACCTCGTACCCAGGACCATTTAACTCCCGAGAGTAAGGCTCCGTTGTTTAACGTCGGTAGCTCCTTCAGCTCTCTGAGAGTGCTGTGGAAGCCGACGGTAACCCTTTACCCCCTCCCTTTGTTACTGCCCCGTTTTACAGTTGTTCAAAGCAACAGCTACACTGATCAGAAGAAAATCGAAACAGACGTGCAGTCACTGGGGACCTCTAGCTCCCAAGCCCGCGCACTAACCGACTGAGTTACGCCTGCTCTTGTACAAAGAACTACATAGCTGAATAAAGTTGAAGAGTATTTTAACGTGCCTTATGTAACAAGCAGTAAGTTATACCTTTATTGGTGTAACTTTGTAATCCTATGCCCAGGAGCTTAGAACTTTTCCACACAAGCTGTGTAAAGTGGCCAGCTTGATTCAAGTTGCCATGGATAGGATCAGCTGGGTTGTATTTGCTCCTCTCGTGATACCAGCTTTCGACCGCTCTGCTGTGTTCTGTGGAAACTTCTAAACAACCGCACAGGAGAGCAAACATATTTCACTTGAGCTTTCTCTTAATAAAAAATTTACGAGAAACTGTTGAGAAGGGCAGAACTACCTGCACTATTAAACAGGTGCCTACACTATCAAACAGGCGCCTGCAAGACCTCTGTATACTCATGTACAAGGTCAAGCATATGATCTGCCCCCCATATATTTGCGAAATTTTTAGAAGACACTCGAACGGTTACAACCTAAGACAATCTGACTTTTCATTACCCAGATATAACACTACTAAATATGGTAAACACTCAATTAGATACTTAGGCCAAAAGCTTTGGAGGAGGCAGTTTCACTCTACTCTTTCAAAAGACAAATACGAAAACATAACTTAACTGAACTAATCGATGATGGCTGAAGGGGCTGTGGCTTGTGCTCCTTTTAAAGTAGAGTTTTTACTGTTGGATATTTATATTTGAGATTTTACTGTAAATACTTGAGACTTTATTGTAAATAGTTTTTTTAATAGTTTTCAATATTTTAGTGTTTATAATAAGTATCTACTTATCAATTATTTTCTATTTTTCTTTAATGTCCCCATATTAGCAAGGGATTTTTCTCCCCAGCTAGACGGCTTTTCTGACATTTCAATAAAGTTGCTATCTAACTCTCTATCTATCTATCTATCTATCTATCTATCTATCTATCTATCTATCTATCTATCTATCTATCTATCTATCTATCTAT
>JAOBAT010100934.1:0-15909 GCA_026413305.1 Hydrozoanthus tunicans
TGGGGGTTGGGAGGGGAGGGGGGAAGGGGGGTTTAAAGTGGCATTGTATGGTACTGTTGATCAAGAATTAGAGTTTACCCCAAAAAGAGCATGTTTCTTTCCCTACAGTTTTCTTCTGCCTTTTCAAAATTGATGCTATGAGGTTCATAACATTTTCATACCTTGGTACTTTTTAGAGTACTTTTTTACATTTCCCAATGTACATCCCCTAAATTTTTGTTACCCCAAAGTAACCCCTGGGATTGAAGCAGTTGTAAACCTGGGCTCAACTAATATTCATTTAGAGAATCGTTAAAAACGCATATATATGTTGACAATAAACATACAAACAAACCTACAGTTTCAAGTACAATGTACATAATAAACTATATCAATAATCTGACCCTTTCTGTCATAGCCATGCATGTAACACCTAACTTCTATACCATTTTTTATATAACACTTAGGAAAGGGATAATCATCACTATTGTGAATGATGCTAGTTGCATTCATCATCAAAGTTTTACTGAACATTCAATGGGATTACCAAAGCCTTTAAGTCCACATCTCCCATTTGTGCAGCCTTTGACAGGTGGGAGCATAAACTTTACCTTACTGTCAGTGCAACAATTGGCAGCAGAAGCCACTCAATATTTTTTGTTTGTTCGCTTTGTATAGGAGTTACATTCAAAGCTGCTTACTGTGTCATTTTGATGTTTAATTTAACATATTCAGCACTTTTTAATTGCTAAAATCTTCTGAACCTTAAAGTCACAGAAACACAAACAGTTCCCAATACCCAAGTCACTTCTCAGTTCTTAACCAACTTACCAAGACCAAACAAACCCATGGCAATCCGTCCAGCTTTGTTACTAGTTGGCACTGTTGTTACATTACTCAATACAAGATAACCTGCACCATAGAGGGTTGCAGCTCCAATAATTTTACAGCTCACACAGTCGGGGTCATATGGAATATCCAGTTTGCGCAGGATGCTGCCTTCTTTCTCCTAACATGAATAGTCAACAACATTGGTTGCATTACCTAAAACACTTTGAAGTGCATATGAATTGAAAAGGGGGTACTCCCTTTATTTATGACATTTTTTGACTCATTGAGCCATGGGAGAACAGGCAATAGGACTCGAGGTCCCCTTCGAGGCCATCCACCTGGGACCTATGGTTTAACGTCCTTATCCGAGAAGACATGAAGGTCTAACCCTTTGCAGATGTTAGAGCAAAGGCTGCACCTTCTCCCTTTATTGGGATGGTAGGTATGACCGTCATATTTTTTTTAAATTGCCAGTCCAGGATTTTTTAGAGGTTGTTAACTAAAAGGAAATCCTGTGTTAAACCAAGAACCTGGTATTCTTTAGGGTTTAAAAATGTGAAGCTATTGGACTGCTTGCAGTCCCATGTTTTAGCAAGCATGCCAACTGAACAAGAAGTTAAGATAAAAGTCTGCCTTTGGCACTTTTCTTTTCTTTTTTTTTGCGTTTTTAGCTTTTACTGCATATATAGAATAAACAGAAAGAAAAACATGCTGCCGCAGATGGGATTCGAACCCACATCACCCAGATTTCTAATCAGGTGTGATGACCACTACACTACCACGACAACCATGCTGGCAACAATTACAGTTGGCACAACAAGAGGGGACTTAATGCCAACCCTCTAGCTACCCAGGGAAAATTTTTAGATTTCAGTTGATATTTTTTAGAAAAACTTTGTCAAAATCTTTTGTGGTTCTTGAGAAAATAACATTATAATAAATAACAAATTAATGCAATTTTTAAAATTGCTGCCAATTCATAACCTTTGGACTTTTTAAAGCCTATTAGGGCTACTGATGTACATGTATCTCGAGGTGAAAGATCATGATCATCAGCTTAAGTTTGGCTTCATCCAAAGGTTTTAGATTGGCAGCAGAATTTTAAAAAATGCAAGTTTGTTGGAACCTCTTGTGGCATTGTCAGTTGACTTGAATTGACTTGAAATGTTATATTAATATACAAAATTTTACACTTCATATGCACTTTAAAACTTTTTATTATAGAGATTTGGAGCTGAGTTTTCAAAACCTATCAATTTACTTTAAAATGACAGCAAAATTTATCCAGAACCTTTTTTTCAGTTTATGTAGCACTTCATAGTCAGTTTCCATATATGGTCAATTTTGAATACGAGCTGATAACTGAGATTGAGTTGACCAATAATAATGCTGGAAATGCAGTAATAATTCAAGTAGGAATATGATCCACTCTCAGCACAAAATTGATATATTTTCTAAGAAAAAGAGCATAAGTAGTGATTGCTACACCTCTATATATTCCCTTTGACTTTTACTTTCTTGTTTGACTAAAGAAGAATAACTTATAATTTATAAATTGGAATATGTCAGGGTAAATCAGATAATAGTATAATTCATTTAAATTTTTACAAATTAAATTTAAAGACGAGTTTTGTATTCTCTACATAATTAACAGGTGTAAGAGTTTAGCTACAACATTTAAAGAAATGAAAACAATCAAATGTCTATTTCTACCTCTGAATCTCTAAATGTAAAAGTATCTTGAAAGTTGATTTGTTGCTGTTGTTGCCTTGGGTGGCGTGAGATGGCCTGGCCCAAACGGTTCCACGACTTACCTCGTTTTTGTCATTATCTGTCATTTTTTCAGCAAAGTATGAAGAAAAATTTCAATCTAAACTTTTAGAAAACCTTTTTTTGTTGTTTAAACATTCATTTCTTGAATGGTTTTTGACATGTTTTGCAAGATACAGCCCTAGTGGTGCACAGACAGTTCGAGCTAATACAATCCTTAGCGCAACTCCGCTGGTCCAATTGCCTGCACATACCGTCGCGGTGCAAAACTTCAAGCAGCAGTTTACCGGCAAGAAGCTGCAAATAATTTTAAATCCACAATCATCGTCGTTGTGGAAATCCCTATTCTTTCAAAAGATTAACGGATAAAAGATCCAATTTTTATTCAATCCGAATAACTATGCCTGAAGCCACAGCACCAAAAGCTGGTAAAAGTGCCGGCGCTCGAAAGGGACAAGCCTTCAAGGATAAGGAGAAGCCAACAGAAGTTCGAATGACGAATATAACAGCAGCAAAAGGTATGCTTCTTTACATATTCCCATAGTTTTATGCTATGCAGGTTTTTACACGTTACTTTCGTTTCTCTTTAGCTGTTGCGGATGCAATCCGAACAAGTCTTGGTCCAAAAGGAATGGATAAAATGGTATGTTTACAGTTGCTGTGTTCGTGTACGATTTGACAGCTGCCTCGCGTGCTAAAATGGCACGTGTACCGATGGGTGTAAATTGTTTAAGTCGAGCTTCTTTACAGTCTACTAACCAAATGATAATCGCCGCTATGGATCATATTTCAAAAAGTGCGAGCCATTAGAGGTTCTTTAAAGTGTAGAGAATCTTTTTATTTCCAATGGGTGTGTTACAGTAATACCGCGAGTGCTGACACATTGAAAAGCAGATCGAGTAAAGTGTTGTCTCAGTTAACAATGTTAAAGAAATACTCTTAAAACTTATATTGTAATATTTAAAACTTTCCACCCTAAAAAACCTCTTGGTTTGAAAATTATTCTAAAAAATACCAATTAAGAATTGACATTTTTCCCTGGATAGTTAGTGGGTTGGCCCTACATCCCCTTGTGTAGCCCTGAACGCGGTATGCTGTAAATAAAGATTAGCGCATAATAGGATGTTCTCCAAAGGACTTTTGTCTTAATTTGTGATCAGTAGACATGTTTGCCAAAACAAGGGACTGGAAGCAGTCTAATTTCAACCCAAAAGAATTCCTGGCTCTTAGTTTGACATAGTATTTCTTTTAACAACCTCCAAAAAATTCCAGACTGACTGTTTTAATCCCTAAAATGTATGGCAGTCATGGCTACCCCCCCCCCCCCCCTCCCCCAGCCTTAACTTGCCACTCAAGTAAGTCACATGGCCATGTAATTAGATAGGTAAACAAGGATTCGGCTTCATTACTGTGCAGCAATTTTGAGAACCAGGCCTTCACTGACTAAGGAGAAGCTGCTGCCTTTGCTCTTAATTTACATCTGCAAACTATTAGACCTTCGCGTCTTCTCAGATAATGATGTTAAACCGTAGGCCTAGTCTCTCAATCTCCTATCCCGAGACTTAAAATAACCCACAACTCCAAACCAGCAAGTTTGAGGAGTCTTGCGACTCCTTGCACAATCCCTACCATGTGGGAAGCAAAACTGACAATGATGTTCTTCTTTAAAAACTTCATTATAAAAACTAAACAAGTTTGGAATGAGTATACTATTTTACTAAAATACTATATGAAGTAGTCAAACAATTTTGTGCAATTCAGAAGAGACAGGGGTTTCAAGGTACCTTGTTTGTTACTGAATTTATGATCTATGAATAAACTGTTATACCTTTTACCCCATGTGTAGATCCAGAGTGGCAGTGGAGACGTTACAATAACCAATGATGGAGCGACCATTCTAAAACAGATGCAAGTGCTTCACCCAGCAGCGCGAATGGTAAAAGATTCAATTTGTACTCATAAGTATTAATATATTACAATTAAGGAAGGGGTAGATAGAACTTCAGTGTAAGCATAATTAGGATGCACAATCAAGATATCAAGATGCATGTACAGCTAACTATGATAATAAGTATTAATTATATGCTACCTGCATAACCGCTGGAGCTATAATTTATATAGACTCCCTGAGATAATAAACTTCACTCAATGCTATATAAGGTTTTGAGTACACACTGAGTAGTATGAGCTAGTACATTACAACACCAGAATCCTTTTGTTCCTAATTAGCTATATAAATATATTTAGGATTCACTTAACATGGCTTGAAATTGCAATCAGTATGGTTGCCAATGTGACGAACTTTTTCTCCTTGGCGACTAAATACTGATGTTAAGTTGCCACTTTGGCAACCTGAATTTTGCATGATTTAGATGTACAAAAAGCGGAACCCGAACATTATTTTGATTATGCAAACTGGTGACATTATTTTGATTATACAAACTGATGACATTATTTTGATTATACAAACTGGCGACTATGTTTCTCCAGTTGGTCGCCAAAAAGCAACCTAATGATTTTGTAAATTACCGCCGTCTGATTAGCCTAGTTGGTAATGCGCCAGTCTTTCATGCGGGAGGCCTAGGTTCGATTCCAGGTGCCAGACCTTCACTCAGGGTCTTAAAAAAATTGAGGAGAAGGTGCTGCCTTTGCCCTAACATCTGCAAATGGTTAGACCTTCGCGTCTTCTCGGATAAGGACGTTAAACCGTAGGCCCAGTCTCTCGGTCTCCTATCGAGGGACTTAAAAGAACCCACAACACTTGTCGACAAAGAGTAGGGTGATCCAGGTGTTGTGGTCTGTCTCTTCTACTAACTGAGGGCAACTCTTAGGAAAATAGTTGTGAGCCATGTAGAGCGGACTGTCTAAGACCTTCAATACCAGAGTCAACTGTAAACTATTGTTAAGCGCTTTGAGCATGTACCTATGGAAAGGCATTATATAAATGCTAACTATTATTATTATTAAATTTTGAGCCCTCCTTAACAATGTATATTGAGGTTGAATAAAGTTTGCCTGTTGAAGCACAAATTTAATCACCAGCTGGTCACAAACTTTGAGTCTGGTGTTATATTAAAAGAAAGTTTTGTTATTTCAAATTACTATAGCTTGTGGAGTTATCCAAAGCACAAGATGTTGAGGCAGGTGATGGAACCACCACTGTTGTCATAATTGCTGGCAGCTTGCTCAGTGCTAGTGCTAAACTACTTGAAAAAGGTACATGCATGTTTTTTTCTATTTTTTTTAAAATTGTTTCTTATGGGTCGTGTGTTTTTATGTATATGGATAAGTATATAATTTTGTGTTATTTGTCGGCCGAGAAGTCCATATTGAGAAAAGTTGTGCCACAGGTCTTGTGTGCCATGATTCATGATTTCAGTTCTTTATTTGTAGGCTGAGAGGTCCATATTGAGAAAAACTGTGCCACAGGCCTTGCATAAGTTTTCATGTTGTTTTTTTTAAAGGTTTATGTTCAGACTGTTTTCATTCAGCAAGATAGTAAAATTCACTATCACTATGGAATCTTTATTCATTGCAGGATCAATATAATGTCAAAATAACATTTTAAAAGAACCTGTATTTCAAAATGTTAACATGTGAAAAGATTGCAAAACTAAAAAAACTGAAACTTTATAGTTTAGTCATATTTGCTTGTCACAAAGTCGCTGTTGGTATTTGACCACAGGCAATATAGTAGAATTCCGCCCACTCACCTAACCAATCAGTTTGCATGACTCATTTCATTTTGCCCGCTTGTATACAGAAAAAAAAATCAGGTTATTAGAGAATCTTCATAATAGAAACATGATAAACTGTACTAATCTTTAGGCTTTCACATGGATAAGACATGATAAAAGATAAAATCTATGAAATCTATATATTCTTCATTCTTTTATTACTTATGCTAATTTAGTTTTTTACTCACTTTTATCTGCTAGTATTTTATCTTCTTATCATTCTGATGAAGCCTTCCACAAGTGAAGGCGAAATGTAAATGCATTTTTAAATTTTAAACTTTTTAACACGTGAAAACTGTAGAACTTTTATAGATTTTATCTTTGATCATGATAAACTGTAGTATTTAGATTTTCCCTGATTTTTTTACAGGTATTCACCCAACAACCATCTCCGAATCTTTTGAAAAGGCTGCACAAAAAGCAGTTGAAATCTTAACAGAGATGTCAAGCCCTGTCACCCTTAGCGACAGGGAATCCCTATTGAAGAGTGCGACAACATCATTAAGTTCAAAGGTACTGTATATGAAATGCTAACCAGTGTACTATTTGACTTACCGATGATATGACTTTTTAATTAAAAGACTATTCATCGTGGATGAAAATAATTAATGAAATATTTGTTTAGTTGTCTGTCACAGTGTGAGTTGTTTTGGACTGTGCACAAACATCAAACACATGGCAGATTGTTGAAAGACACTGCATGCAACTCACAATGCACTGATCTGATGCTTATTTAGTCGAGCAAGATCACAATCTTTCCATGGCCTGAAGAAGGCTAACAGTAAGCATTTGAAGCGATGTGGTCCTGGTGAACTTACATCAAGAGATAACTGAACAACTTAGCTAAGAAAATTATATGGTTTTTCTTTATTTTATTAATTGTAAAGCAGCTTTAAATTCTTTTTGCCTACTTTCGCTTTGAGTAACATCAGTTATTATTTTGAAAGTTTAACTCAGGATAAGACTAGTCAGATAAACTTGAACGCAAAAAAAACATAAGAACCACTGCCATTTATGAAGAGATCTGGTGTACCAGCAGAAACGTCTTTAACTGAATTGAATGCAAGGAAATTTGATCATCTTCTTAATCAAAACTTGTTTGTTATAACCAAAGAGGGTTGTCCCTGAGGGGCATATATGTAGATACAACATGTAGGTTTGGGGAATAATCGAATTTTGCTAATCTACAGCATCAACAAAAAAACCCATAAACCCACACAAAGGAATGAGAAAAAGTCTGACTTTGGAGACGTTCAAACCCACAAGTTTTTTCAAAACAGATCTATGTCACTCTAACTGACTGAGTTTAGTGGAGTTTGGTTGTGGAATTTTAAAGACATTGTTTATTTTTTTTTACAGGTTGTTTCCCAGTACTCCAGCCTACTGGCTCCAATAGCCGTGGACTCTGTTCTGCATGTTATTGATCCAGCAACTGCCACGAATGTTGACCTCAAGGATATCCGCATAGTGAAGAAGCTTGGGTAAGGGGTTTGGAGTCTCTTCCCTGTTTTTGGCACAGTTCAGCTGAAGTCAAAATATCTGCCCAGAGAAAAGGTTAAGCTGGGTCAAAATTGTAAACATTTTGTCCATTGCATATTTCACCTGAACTTCTCCAATTTTGG
Organism: Hydrozoanthus tunicans; assembly: GCA_026413305.1. Lineage (NCBI taxonomy): Eukaryota > Metazoa > Cnidaria > Anthozoa > Zoantharia > Hydrozoanthidae > Hydrozoanthus > Hydrozoanthus tunicans. The sequence continues at coordinate 7,940 of JAOBAT010100934.1, forward strand.
GACCTTCAGTAAGATATAGTCTGAGAATAGTTCAAGTGCTAAGAGGATTGACATAGCACAAATGGATCAGCTAGTTTTTTATCAAATTTGAGAAATTTCCAGATGGCTGAGCTCAGTTCAGCTTTACTGCTTATGACTTATGACTGAAAGAAACTTCCAGATGGTTGAGCTTAGTTCAGCTTGACTACTTAGGACTTGTGACTCAAAGAAATTTCCAGATGGCTGAGCTAAGTTCGGTTTTACTGCTTATGACTTATGACTCAAAGAAATTTCCAGATGGCTGAGCTGAGTTCAGCTTTACTGCTTAGGACTCAAAGAAAACTTAACTTCAACTAGTACATTAAAGCCTGGTACAGTAATGCTCAAAAGAAACACAAATGTAATATACAAAGTTTTGACCCAAACCAACCTAATTCAGTACAGTACAGAAAACTCGTGATTTGGTGTATTAGCAGTGAATATATGACAAATTGACCCTAAGCAGTTTTGTAATGAACCACCTTTGTCCATATGGTTTTTGAAAGCAGAAGCAGATTTATGACTACCTGCAGGAGTTGAGAGAATGAAATAATGTCTCCCTTTTCAAAAGTCCCTCCGTCAGAAAAGAACTTTTGTTTTGATGGTACTTGAAGTAAGGTTCCTATACTCCCAGGATCAAATGTTCTTGCTTCATGTTCTTGTTTTTTGTTTCTTGTAGGGGAACAGTAGAAGACACAGAAATGGTGGATGGGTTAGTGCTGGAGCAAAAGATTTCCCATTTAGCCGGTGGAATATCGCAAGTAGAAAAGGCCAAAATTGGCCTGATACAGTTCTGCCTTTCTCCACCCAAGACAGATGTAAGTGTGGATTGAGGTATTGCCAAAAAGCAGATTTTCCTTTGTTGAAGTTAATATATTAATGTGTGATTGTTGCAGATGGAGAATCAGGTTATCGTAAGTGACTACACACAGATGGACCGAGTGTTGAGGGAGGAGAGACAGTACATTTTGGATATCTGTAAAAAAATCAAGAAAGCTGGCTGCAATGTCCTTCTAATCCAGAAATCAATTCTAAGGTAACAGTGCATGTTTCTAAGACACTATCATCATTCAGGTCTTTGATTAGGATATTTATTGAGTACCATATTTGGCAGATTAGAATAAGCATCCACCCCCCTGTTGTAACAAGTTTTAAAAAAGTTTTGGGGGTTGGGGTTATTTGAGCATGGGCACTCACTTGGTCAAATTTCTATATCATTTTTTGTGTAATAAGAGCCCATCTCCCTGCTACAATAAGTTTCACAAAAGTTATCTAGTAATAACCTGTAATATTGTCAAAATAGTTGCTATTGAAATAGCTGTGACCATCTCTTTTCTCACAAGCAAAAGTTGAATTCATATTTTTTGTATGTTAACTGCTTAAAAAATGTGTGGTTGCATTAAAGAACTTGTATTAAGTTGGCATCCATATCAACTGCTCAAGTTTGTTAATTCTGTGCATGTCTAATGCCAAGCAATAATTAAGTTGATCAGTCTGAAAGTATGAGACAAGCTTTTTTACTTGGAAAAACACCTTTTGTTCTTATTATCGTTAGTGTTAGCAAGTTGAACTATTTTTTATTCTGTCAACACTTTTTTCTTTTCACTTTGATGTTTGATTTAGTATCTTCTACAAGTTCATTGTTTTTTGTTTATTCATATACATTCTAGCCATGCTATCATCTAAGAATTAGATAAAGTGAAACCTCTATATGATTACAATAGTATCTCAATAAAAAGAATTAAATTTTCATCCAAATTGCAAGAAAATGCACATGATAAAATACCTCAACATAATGAACAATTTTTTCCCATCCTCTGGAACTTCATTGCTGTATATTGAGGTCTTGCTATATTTCTTATGAAGATACTTGTTAACTTTTTTAAAAAGAGCTATAATAAATATAGGTTATCGACCTAAAGGGTGCATGGCAAATTGCCAAAGGTTAACCAAGTATCATGTAAGCGGCTTTGATTTTGTTACTGATGTTGTTCATTGTTGTTTTATCTTTCAGGGATGCTGTAAATGATCTTGCTTTACATTTCTTGAACAAAATGAAAATTCTAGTTGTGCGAGACATAGAGAGGGATGAGATTGAGTTTATATGCAAGGTAAGTTGACAAGATCATAGCCAGCATAGTGGCTGTTTTTTAGGGAAGAAGCAAATTATTGTCAACCAAGTGGGCTGCCATGTTCAATGTTTAGTAAAAGTAAAATTGGCTAACAGTTTAACAATATACTTAAAAGTTGTTTAAGTCATAGTAGTTAATTTATTGCAGCAACTTAATTTTGTTACTAACAGCAAGACACAAAATTTATGGTTCTAAGTGGTTTCTTTCCTGTTAGTAAACAACCAATTACAATTACACTTATAGCAAAATAATGAGATCGCAAAAGCAAGTTCGCAGGCTTTTCTGATTCTGTTGTTTTTTTAAATTAAAACAAATATTGAAAAAGAAGCAAATGTTTAATTTTTGTCATTTAGGGCTTATAAATGGTTGTTGTTTTCATAAACCAGACAGTGATTATACCATAAAACCCCTACCTAGTTTTAAGTGCCCCTGTTTGTACTATAAGCTTGTCTACTGTGTGGGTTCATTCCTTTTGTGTTTCTTTTTAAACGTCGAAAATTTTCATAGAAAGTTACAGTTTTAGTTGTTAATTTAAAGTGTTTTGTAGATGTTTTTGAAATAAATTCACACATTTATTGTTTGATAAAAATTTAATATAACTCCAAGGGTAACAGTATGTTAACTGTAATTCGTTTTTCAAATACATTTTTATCTTTTTGTTCCAAAACATTTCTTTTACTGTGTTTTTAAGACCACCAAATACAAGCCACCCAAACCCCTCTTGAAGTGTAACGGTTTTTTGGTATATTAAAAGGGTTTATGTTTAATTGTATGTAAGTTAAAGAGTTAATCTTTTGATCAAAAGTAGTACTGGTATTTAAAAGGTCAGTGTTTGCAACTCTGCAAATTGTGCCATTTCCCATTTGTCTTATAGAGCATTGGCTGTAAACCCATTGCAAGTGTGGATCATTTTAATCCTGAGATGCTTGCATCAGCTGAGCTTGTGGAAGAAGTCGCACTTGGTGCCAGCAAAGTTGTCAAGGTTGGTTACTCATTCAACTACCCAGAACCATCTACTTTGATTTTAATCTGTTTTAATTTTTTTGTTATTTTGAACTCCTTGCTGTGTTTTTAACTTTAGACATTTTAAGAATTTGAGTATTATTTTTACTAAACGACGGCTTATCATCATTTCAATTTTCCGTGACACTTGAGATAGCATGCAGACTTGTAGCACAACAAAACACAGTGCCTCTACTAATTCTCAAAAGCAAAAGGGACAAAAAATTATGAATATTGTTCAAACTCTAAACAAGTTGTATCTGATTTTATTTTAATGAAAAGCTTTCTTTCATCAAAAACTAAACATCACAAGAACTTGGCCTTTAAGTTTTCCCATTTTGAACGTTGTCTCAGCCTGTGTTGGCTCGTAAGGCTACCCATACAAGAATTCAAAGCTGTTTTTCAGAGAAAACTTTCAGTGGCATGCATATTCAAAATATGCAAGATAATTGGTAGCATTGCAGTGTAATCTATAGCACTTTTGGACATTCATGTGTACAGAATGTAACACCAATCACCAAAACTGATAAACATTAGTGTTAATGGACAATCAATCTATAACTGAATTATTAGCACAATTACCATATTCCCAAATATTCATTAAAGAATTCAACACAAACAATAAAGTTAATGGAATAAAGGTTTATTGAAATGAGACAAACAATAGACCTTATTCACGATGACGTAAAAATGGCATTTTCCTGCTCTAAAACGAGGCTTGATGGTGATACTTAGTTGCTATACTTGTAGGGTAACGAACACTCCAGTGAATAAACATGGTAGAGCAGACATTACGAATTGCTGAACAGTAAAAACAGTTAATTAAAAGTAGATCCAAACCTCCCTGGTATCACTCCATAGCATTTCACCACCAAGCCTCACTTTGGTGCATTTGTGACGTCATCATGAATAAGGGCTGTTGGCTTGAATAAAAAAAGCAGTAACAGACAATGTATGTAGTTGTATTTAGATGTTAAGTTACTCATGAAAAAAACAATCTTTGCAACAGGTCACCGGAGTGGCCACACCTGGTCGCACAGTCAGTATCTTAGTAAGGGGTTCAAACAAGCTGGTGGTAGAGGAAGCTGATCGTTCAATTCACGATGCTTTGTGTGTCATTCGATGCTTGGTGAAGAAAAAGTAAGTAGTTAAGCTTTTGTTGTTTTAAAGTACGATTGAAGTGAAATCTTAAAACTATGTTAGAATTTCTGAAATTAAAGTTTGACCCTCATAATTTCCGCTTAGCCACTTGTTGTGGGTTTTTAAAATAAATTTTAAAGTCATACTGCAGCCAAATCTTGAAACTAATTTAAAATATCTCAGGCTTTCAAATGATCCTACTTTTCCTACTATTTCCTACTTTTTTTATCTTTCTCCTACTATTCCTACTTTTGTCTTTAAATCCTACTATGTCCTACTTTTTCCTACTTTTTATATGCTGCAAGTTCAAGAAATGTTGAATCATGCAGGAGTAGAGAGTAGGTTTTGTGAGTGTCGCAAGGAAAATTTCTTGACGAACAAATGTTCATCTGGCATGTCCAGTCCAGATGACTCACAGACTTACCAGCAGCAATACAATCACAGACAGACTAGAAACAATTCATCAGTACTTCTTCAAAGATCTGTACCAAAGGCTGCAAAGTAAAGCAAGACAGAGAAAGCCCCTGGAAGGCAGTGAGAGATACAAAAGGATCTGTCAAAAACTGAAAGATCCTGTTGTAAGGGTTTAACTCGGAGAACCAGCTGCCTGATCAGATGCTTGTGATCAGTGAGTCCACTCCAGCAGCAAAGTATCTGTTCAGCAAGCTTCCTCTTGCAAAAAAGATTTTGAAAGACCTGGCATCACTGCATCCACTACTATGGAAAGCTGAACATTGGGTTCAAGGTATTGAACAAATTGCCAAGAGATGCCACAGGTCATCAGTCCAGATGACATCAGCTTACTGACAGGCGAATGGGTTCTTTATCAGGCACAAGAGATCCCAAAGAGCTGGTACCAAGAGGCTAGTTCAGATGAGTATCGATCTACACATTGATCACAACTGGAAGACAGTACTTGAACAGAAGAACTCTTTGGGATCAGCGCAGTACAAACCCTGCTCAAGCTAGTGAAAGCTTCCTTATGTCTTGCCCATGGCAAAGTTGAGGTTGAGTGTTGAGTTGACCCCTGTCAACAACCAGAAATGCAGTCAAGTTACAGGACTTGGCGAAGCCCATGCTATGCCAATAACTCAATCCTTGATGCAGGTCCACAGATTTACTTACAGTGTATGCAACACCGGAATGACAGAGGAGAAAGAGAAGAAAGCCAAAGAACAGAGACTACAAGACCAGAAGGAAAAGGAGGCCAAAGAACAGCAGGAAGCCATCAAGTCTATGGAGAAAAAGAAGCGAAAGTTAGAGGACAGAGAAAAATCTGTTAGTAAGTAACAGAAGAAGTGCAAGAAAGATCTGCAGATGGCTGAGGGTTTGTACAGTGAGGCAAACAAAAGGCTACAGAAAGCTATAATAGACAAAACATGGCAGAGATCACTGTTGTTCAAGGCTTGATGGAGGTGGAAACCAAGAAAATGGAGTCAGCTCAAAAGAACCTGGAGAACAGTCACTAAGAAAAGCAGGAACTTGATGGAAAGCGCAAGAAAATGATGGATAGCTGTTCTGCTGTTCTCGCCGAGTTTACTCAAGTGACAGTTGAATGCCAGACATACTTATGTAACCAACTTGGTTGACTCATGAATCGCCATACATCTGGTTTTGGCCTGTTTATGTTAGCTGTAATAATTTGTTTAGTTGGACACAAATTAATATTTGTGATTGAAAATATGTTTGAGATCATTCACCATTTTGACTGTTTGGTGAACATTTTTATAGTTTGACTGTTTGGTTGTGCAGTATATTAGACTTCTTTACATGTGAAATGAAAACAGTTGTTGCGATATTCTTTTGATTTTAAAATGCTTGATGCTCAAACCCTTTATTTATCGTGTCAGCATTCAATATCTGTATTACTTTTAAATGAACTCTTCTGTCTAGTTATAGTTGAGTTAGTCACTGACGGTACAGTACTCACTTTCAATTTCTATGAGTGATAGTAAATTTTTCGTGATAAATTATGATCGTTACCAGTACTGGTGTATTAATGAAAACTACTCCTTCTAAGCCCTCAGTTGTCCTACTTTTCTTCTACTTTTTCCTTCAAAATCCTTCTTTTTTCCTAATTTTAAAAGAATTTTGGTCCTACTTTTCTCCTACTTTTTAACCTGGGTGTGCTTGAAAGCCTGATATCTACAATTATAGTTTGATCCTTATAATTTCCATTTAGGCACTTGTTGCCAGCTATTAAAAAAAAATTTTGCTAAGAACTTACAAAATCAAAATGCCTATTTTAGTGCCAAAGCTATGAAACTTATGTTATGTCAAATTATTATACATCAATCTCACTTTTTTTAGTCAAATTCATATGATTATGGCGAAGTTTACATGGGTGGTGGCCAAATTTTTGAGCAAGGAACTCTTTCGTTTGCTGAAAAAGCTAGTATAGAGAAGCTTGGAGTCCTTTCAAACCATGTGACGTCCTAAATCGCCATTGTATGTTTTGATTTTTTTTTTCAAACTGAGTGCGCTATTTGTAAAGCCTATTTCAGGGACAAAAATGTCCTGTATTGGAAGTTGTTGGACTGACGTTTGACCAATCAGCACACAGGATTTGTTTATTGGCCCAAGAAATTTGACTTGCAATGTAATAAATCAACCTTATAAGACTCATACAGCATCAAAATTTTCAGTTAATAAGTTTTATGTAAACATGGCTTATAATTAGTTATTGTTTGCACATGCAGGGCCCTTATTGCAGGTGGTGGAGCTCCTGAAATTGAAATATCTCTTCGGCTTGCTCAATATGCCCAAACATTGACTGGAATGGAGGCTTACTGCATCCGGGCGTTTGCCGAAGCTCTTGAAGTCATTCCTTACACCCTGGCAGAGAACGCAGGCCTCAATCCCATTTCTACTGTAACAGAGTTGCGTAACAGACATTCGCAGGGTGAAAAGGCTGCCGGTATCAACGTGCGAAAGGTATGTAGGCAAACTATCACTGTATTAAATAATAGGTTAAAAAGACAATTCAGCAGGTTAACTACTCACTTTTCCATTATTTGATACTAATATCGTTTCAATTTTGTGAAAAAGCTTTTATCCTAAAAATATAAAAGTTTCTGCCACACAAAGTAGTTAAATTATAGTTATTTAACAATTACAGGAGCACGTGTTAGATGTAAATCATCATAATAAATCATATCATATCCAACAATTAATATATGCCTTTTGAAAATTTGTACAACCTGTTTGCTTCCCACACAAAATTTTCAGCTTGGTAACACTTTCCATAATATTATAAGGTCCTTCGATATCGATAACCAAGATATGGAGAACAGATACAAGACATTGTTTACCCTAAAATAATAAATGACACCTAAAACAAGATGGTGGATGGAAGTAGTTCTTTCAAGTCCGTCTCAGATCACGATTTTAAAAAAAAGTTTGCAATAAAAACACAAAATATTTAAAAGAACCTAAAGAAATTATGACGTTTTGTAGTTTACAATCTATCAAAGGCAAATTTGTTGTAAAATAGGCTGCTCATGCTCAAGTTTCGTTACGCTCAGAGATTCGAGTAATAAGAGTAATTATTAAAGTACCAAATAGCATCACACGTTCTCACAATGAACTTATATTTTTAGGGTTAAACTAGTCTACCCAATAGGTAACTGAGTGCTGCCCTGTAGACGGGAAGTGCAACTTTATATTGTTGCTTGCAAT
>JAOBAT010100945.1:0-15908 GCA_026413305.1 Hydrozoanthus tunicans
AACTCTTGATAGGATTTGTTTATTATAATTTTTGTAAGGTGTTGAATGTTATTGGGTTAGAAGCTGAAACCAAAAATTAAAACCTGAAAAATATTCTCTCAACTCGCAACTCGCAACTCGCAGATTAGACGACCTCCCGAAAACCGTTGACGTTAAATCCAAGATATTTTATACATACAACAAATATTCTAAAATGGTGGTTGGATGCTATAATTTCACGAGAAAGCAAGAAGCTCGTAAATAAATTTAGAACTTATAATTCATTTACATTGTGATCCGTGGAAAGGGTATTTCGAAAAGTTGGCAAAATTCTCAGAAACGTCATGTTTTTCACGAAAAGTTAATTTAAAGTCAATGTCTTTATTTCTTGCGAATCAAGAGTTAGCTCTGACCTTTAGTTAAGTACATATTTAGAAACATAAAGTATTATGTTAGTGGGACAGAATGGTACATGTTGTCCTCAAGTAATCAGGAACTCTAACTAAAAATGTAACGTGTTTTATTGATATTGCTTTTCGGCTCAGTATGCAGTTTGTGAAAGTGTCATGGAAATGTGACGGCGAAGTAATGGAAATTTGGAATTGAATAAAAATAATAAAAAAATGATTTTAGCATTTATATAGCGCTCTTTTCCATGTGGATATGATCAAAGGCGCTTAACAATGATTTACAGATGACTCTTGTATTGAGGGTCTTAGATAGTCCGCTATATACGGTTGACAGCAATGTTCAGTAAGAGTTGCCCTCAGTTAGTAGAAGACAGACCACAACACCGGGATTACCCTACTCTCGTTCGACAAGTGATGTGGGTTCTTTTAAGTCGTCCTTATCCGAGAAGACACGAAGGTCTAACCGTTTGCAGATGTTAGAGCAAAGGCAGCACCTTCTCCTCAGTTGTTTTAAGACCCTGAGCGAAGGTCCGGCACCGGGAATTGAACCCGGGCCCCCACACGAAAGACTGGTGCCTTACCAACTAGGCTTGCCAGGCGGCGGTTGAAGGCTCTTTATAACCTTGGTTATGGTTCTAGAGAACCAGCACGGGCTTCCTGAGTGAATCTAGCAGTAGTCTTACCACTTCTAATAAGTCCTGTGGTTTTGTCGCTTGCAGGTGTCCTACCAGCTACGTTCAACAAGTCTCTTATCCAAGCTCAGTACACACTTCAAGACCGGAATAGTGTCATTGATCAAAGCATTTCTATGGATTTTCGCACTCGTGAGGATTACACGACCCTTCTTACCACGAGTAATGGAAACCAGTTCGTGGTTTTGGAAGTGGTACAAGGTCGCCTCAATGTTCGCTACGACGTGGGCGCGATAGGCAATATGTCTTCCGGTAAGTTGTTTACTTAACCGCCGCCTCTTTAATCTTAGACCGTAAATTGAAGAAAGGGGAAAGCCTCTTGGAAATTTGTAACGTTTGACAATCAAGAACCATTTGAAACTCTTTCAAAAGAAAAATTAATGAAGTTAGTTAGGCTTGCAACCAACTTGCATTATATGTATTGGTAGACTTGAAGAAAAAAAAAGTTCCTGAAAACTAAAGGGACGTTTTCTTTCGTACCATATTGGCTGCTTTTTCAAACAATATTAGACGCATATGCGATGTTTGTCTTTCGTAAATGATGTAAGGTAACTCACAAATTATCTTTTTCTCGCTATAATTTCATATACTTTAAGTTCCAAGAGTTCCTCTAAAAGAGACCTTAACAGACTTATCATGTTGTTTTATTTCAGAGAGCACAAGCTTCTCTGAAAAGTCAGGGGTTTTATTTAATATTTGCTAGGGCAGATTAAGTCGACCCGAAATGCGGGTATTTTGCCTGTTCGTGAAAGAATAATTGTAAGTGTAGGACTCAGATTTATTATGCAATGTGTACTATGTTTTCTTAAAATGTAAATTATAGGAAAAATCACTGAAGATTCTTTTAAAACAACCTGGTTTTGTAAATGCAATCACCGCTCTTTGTCTTTGCAGTCGCCTTCATGTTTGTGTTCTTTCAAAAATTTTAGTCTATAGACACGATGGCTTCGCTGGGTGTTCAGAATATAGTTTGTGAATTTTCCTTTCGTAAATGATGTAAGGTAACTCCCAAGTTATCTTTTTCTTGTTATAATTTTACATACTGTAAGTTCCAAGAGTTCCCCTGAAAAAACCTTAACAGACTTAAATTGTTGTAACATATCCAAGAACTCGAGCTTCTCTGAAATGTCAGGGATTTTATTTAATAGTTTGTGAATTGACGCCTTAGATAAGACAAAGTGTTGGTTAACTGTTCAAACAATTTATGTTGTTTCGCAGTGACAGTAAATGATGGTAGATGGCATCGAGTAGCAGTGACATCAAACAGTAGCCACACTGAAATACGAGTAGGTGGACGGTCGGTAGTCGAGACTGTTAGTGTCCTTGGGGGATCATGGCCAGATTTTGTCAAGAACGAGCCAGTGATTGTTGGAGCAAGCAAGAATGAAGCTCGTCCATTCAAAGGCTGCCTCAGAAACGTTAAGGTTGGCGGTTGGTTGTTGCCATTCGTTGACTACTACAACAAGAGTACCAATGTCAGCGACATGATCCCACTGGAACCACGTTTTAAGGGTACTCTTCTGGAACTTAAATTGGGTTGCCATGGAGATAATGTTTGCTTCCCAAGCCCGTGTGTACGCGGTAGTTGTGGTGATATATGGAATGATTATCAGTGCCTTTGTCCCACAGGATACGCAGGTTCGTTCTACAATCACTTAGATATATTTGGTCTGACAGTTGGCTTCATTACGTTATTGCTAGTTTCCTAAAAGGTTTTAAGGTATATGATTCCCGAATTCATCATATGTGCAATATATTAACGAGTTCTTTCTTTGGTAGGTAAAACGTGCAACTTGACGGCAAACATGACGTGTGCGCACCAGCCATGTAGGAACAGCGCCAGCTGCTATAACATCACGAGTATGGCAACGGCTTCAAACAGGTCACGCCAAGTGAGCGACGTGGGTACGGACATGTTTCGTTGCAACTGTACTCCTGGTTACGAGGGGGTTCAGTGTGAGAGGCCTACAAACGAGTGTGACCCAGACCCCTGTAAGAACGGCGCCAACTGCACTGATGGCCATCTGAACTATACATGCACTTGCGTGACAGGCTATACGGGGCGAAATTGTGAAACAGACATCGACGACTGCGCGACGAATAACTGTACAAATGGTGCAACGTGCGTGGATCTCTTAAACAGTTACAACTGCAGTTGTTTGAAGGGTTTTAGCGGAAGCTTCTGTGAGAGTGATATTGACGAGTGCGCGTTTGGCGACACCCCGTGTTGGGATAATAATACAGTAATTTGTAATAACACTATTGGAGGGTTCAACTGCGTGTGTAAACCAGGTTTCTTTGGGAATTTGTGTCAGTATGATCCAAGTCAAGCGTGTATGTCTGACCCGTGTGTCAACGGAGGTACGTGTACAGCTAACTCAACTGGTTACCACTGCACTTGTCCGACTGGGTACTCGGGCAGATTCTGTCAGGATGACATCCGGGAATGCTCTGACAAGCCGTGTCTTAACAACGGAACTTGTATTGACAGTCATAGTAATTCCAGCAAGAAAGTCTTTCCTGGCTACCGCTGTAACTGTTCGCAAGATTACAATGGATCTCGATGTGAGCAGTTTATTGATCCTTGCGATAGCACACCATGCTTCTTCAACCGCTCTTGTACCAGAACGTCCTACCGTAGCTACCACTGCGACTGCTCAGGCGGTTATGATGGGAAAGACTGCGAGAAAAAACTTCATTGTTACTCAAATCCCTGCAAGAACAACGGTACCTGCGTAGACAAAGAGATCTCCTGTTCAAGTCGACCCTGTAAAACTAACTACACTTGCAGTTGTCCGACTGGATTTGAAGGTAGAGACTGTGAGCTTGTGATTGACTACTGTGATGGCGTCACATGTACGAACGGGGGGACGTGTATCAACAAACACAGTGAGGGGAGGTACGAGTGTAAGTGCACAGAAGGATTCGGAAACGTCAACTGCACTGGTCTTACTAAATATTGTGAGCCTGTGAAATGTGAACACAATGGAGTGTGTATCCCCCTGGCGAACGGCTTTCGATGCGAATGCGTTCCGCCTTACAGGGGGGAGAGATGCGATAACAAATGCTTCCCAGATCCCTGTAGCGGTAAAGGCACCTGCGAACGAACTCGTGACAGCTTTGGCTTCAAGTGTACGTGCGAGGAAGGCTATGTTGGTAGAAACTGTAACATGACAGATCCCTGTAAGAATGTTGACGAACCAGTATGCAAGAATGAGGCGGAATGTTTAGTGGATAAGACTCATGGAAATTACACTTGTAAATGCAGAGAGGGATATTCAGGGAGTCGATGTGACGATCCGACGACGGGTGCTCGAAAAGGAGATGAATTTCCCCCGGGATTAATTGTTGGCATTGTGGTTGCGTGTCTCCTAGTTTTGTTGTTGCTTCTTCTTCTGATAATCCTGGCACGTAAGCGATCATCAAATGGGACGTATAGCCCCAGTAAACAAGAACTTGACGGTGCGCGGGTTGAAATGAACAGTATGATGAAGCCTCCACCGGAAGAAAGATTAATTTAAGTTATGTTTTCTGTCATGCAAGTCGTTGTTTCTGTCATCGTGTTGTCGTGGATGACGTCATTACAATGATTACGTTATCATCGTTGCCGTCAGTGATTTTGTCATGGCTACGACCATCACACTTACAGTTGTGGTCATCAGCATCATCAATACCATCGTAAACAGTATCATCACTATGATCACCACGATTCGTCATCACCATTAACATGATAATCATTTTATGAACGTCAACCTCTTAACTAACTCATCAAAGCTATCACAGATCATCACTTTTGATTATCGTCGTCACCACCATCATCATCGATGTCATCATGTTTCAGGAATTAAGCTGTCATCATTTGCATTAAGTACGTATTTTTCAACGAACTAAACGACGCCATCGTAATTCAGTCGATTCCGCTTATCTTCAGGTCTTCTAGAGCGAGACATTAAGCAGCCATTGGCCGGTTTCAAATGGACTGGTCAACTTTTGTTCACTGTCAGCACCATTTACTGCAGGATAATTGAGCAGAACACGATCGAACAACTTGTATTTTCAGTATTTTGCAAAGCCTTCACGTCAAAGAACAGCTGACAAACACAAAGATAAATTTTCTGAGATGGTGATGAGAAACTTGCAAGAACACCATGTACAAAAAAATTGGAAAACTTACGTTTTGTTCGTATAGAATGAACTTTTCTGCAAAGAAAAGTAATTACACGACGCTCAAGAGCTAAACGAACGGTTGAAATCTTGTTTTCCCTTCAATTTGAAACATTACAGTTCCGTAACTTGAACTCCGGACAACCCAAACCTTTTTCTTTTTTTTTTCGAATCTTCAAGTTGTCGGGAGCCGACTGTGTATAAATGTGTCGTCTTGTATAAATCGTTTGATGGTGGGTAATTTTACAGTTATAAAACATTTTTGCATGTGAAAAGTGCAGAATCTGGTTTCTCAAAGCACACGTCCATCAATTTAATTGTCACAGGTTCATGGAACGAAAAATTTACTGATTTCTTGGGAAAATGTCATTTTGGCGTTACGAGATGCTTTATTCAGTATTCCATTCAATGAATGGTCAGATGCGAACATGATTGCACTCCCCTTTATACCCACTGTTAGGTTTTAACGCAATATCACCGGAAATAAATAATTCAGTTTTCTGTTTTTATGTAAAAGATTGAACCCCCTTGTATTTATCAGATGTAAATAGATTATCGATTAAATAAAGCATAGTTTTCTTACCTTTGATTTACTTTTTATTTTTTTTTTTCATTTGATGTACTTAATTTTCTACCGATAGGCTTAACTGGTTGTTTGTCTAAAGTAGATAGGAAGGTCTTGAGTCAACTGTTATTTGATTTGGTGGTTTGAGACATATTTCTTTGTTTAAAGTCCCGGATTGAGACTGGTTTGTTTGTAAACATTACGTCATCCTCCGATTCGGGCCCGATTGTTCGAAAGCCGGTTAATTTCTACTCTGGGTTAAGAGAAAATACAAACAGTCTTATCTTTACAATGAAAGGTTTTCTGTGCTTATAAAATCTGCTAAGAATTTCAAATAACAAACGTACGTGTTTACCACAAACTTTCTAGCCAGATCGTAACTAAGAAACACTAGTTTAGACTTTAAATTAAACTTAACCCTGGGTTATAGCTACTATATATACTTTATCTCGATTTTACGCAGTTTTTAGCCAGAGCTGCAAAACCAGTTTGCAGTTCACTATCATGCAATGTTTCTCAGGTTGGTTATATACGGGAGTTGATTGCGTTTTGTCGCTGCTGAATGCGCGAAAGATCCAAATTCATCTTTAGTTTTTTAGCTTTTACAAAAGCAGAGTCGTTGTGCAGCTCGGCCTTTTCGTACTTGCCAATTCGGTAGTAATAATCCGACTCGGCAATGCACAGTTGGATGTTTGCGGCGGGAGGAATATGTTGGCCGTTTTTCACCGTTCGTATGCAGTTAAGCGCTTCACGAATACTTGAATCGGTTATAGTGCTGCTTCGACCGTCACTCGTTTCACAGTTTAGTTTCATGATTGCAATTTTGCACAAAACGAAAAGGTGTTTTTTGATATAGAGTACTTTGCGGTTTTCACTCAGCTCCATGAAAACGTCAATAGCTTGTTTTAAATCTTTCTCAGCTTCTTTAGCTAACGTAGAACTGTCGCGACCCGTGCATTCGGCGTCTTCTGCTAAGAGTTTTAACACACTGCCCCTTTCGTAAAGGGCGAATGCTTTTAGTTCAGATTCAGGGAGGGAATCCAAAAGATGTAAAGCTATCTCTGTGTGTGTTCGGGCAGTGTACGGTTTTCCTTCTCGTCGGTGATTACTACCAAGGTACGTATGGCAATAGGCTTTAAGCATACGCGCTGCAAACGGATCTTTTCGCGGGACAAGCTTCAAAGCTTCTTCGAGGATCTTTTTCGATTCGGAGAGCTCCTTTCTGTGCATAAGGTCAATACTCATTTCAACAAACACGATAACTTTCAGTGTGGGATCGGACTCGACGTCGATTAACTTATAGGCTCTGTTTAGTTCTGCGTACGAACCTTTGTCTCGCAGAACATGGAGACTAGTTGTAGTTTCCCTGTACACTCTCAAAAACTTGCTGATTTCTTTGTTGTCAAAGCATTCAGACATGGATATCTGGGGAGCAATGGACATCCGCGATCTTGCATGTGAGTTTTCCTGTATTTTACGTGTAGAAGATGTAGAGCCATAATCTTCTTTGCGTGCGAGTGGTGTTTGACTCTCCTGAACTGGAATCTGACAACGCTTAATGCGATTGTTTTGATGATCAATGGCAGCCATTTCACCGTTGAAACGGCTGTAAAAATTGTTTTCATCCTTAGAAATAACGCTCTGTCCATCCGTTTCTTCTTCAGATGTCTTTTCTTCGCACGACAGCATTCGACTTTCCTTGCTGCAACTCACTGCCATGGCAGCCATGTTGCCGTTCAAACGGGTGTAAATCTCATTTTCGTTTCCTGAACTAACCGACTTTCTATCCGATTGAAGGTGCGTCGGAAACTCCAGATAACCATTAAAAATATTGTTGTTTTCTCCTACAACCTCTTGGCCTTCGTTGCCATTAATGTAAACTTTCGTAGTATTATGATTGTGAACGACAGTTGTAAATAATTTTTCTTCTTCCCTCGACACTTCGCTACTACAGTGTGGCTGTTTGCAATTGCCTTCAGTCGAAGGCATGTTTGAACTAATCTCGGCTTCCACCACTAAGAAACCGACAAGAAAGTGCATAAAATCGAGAAAATTTTCTATGACGCACTTCAAATTCTGAAATCAAAACAAGTTCAGACAGACCTTTAAATCGGGCCGGGGATTCCCCGTTCACTTCGACACAATTTATTTTCAAGTCACGTGAGGGAATTGTAATTGTAATCTTTGAACATCACGGAGCCTTTAAGCGGACAAGAGCGTGTGGTTGAGCAGCACATCAGTTCTGTGTGCGGGGGCCTGCGATGCAATTTCTATCGCATGCAATATTGATCGCAAGGATCAAACATGTTTGATTTCCTTAAAAGTGAGTGCACCTTGTCGGAGGTTATTGCATCTTCTCGCAAACGTGTGCGGTGAGTGTGCGACAACAATTTCGATTGCGACGAAAATTGCATGCTACCGCACAGGTGTGCGATGGGCTTAAGAAACCTCTTTTTTTTAGGGATAGCGTTATTTCGTATCATTTATTGTTTCGTGAGCCAATAAAAAAATTTGTAAAGATAACTACGCAAAAATTGCGATCAAGTTATCAAAGATTTTTTGACAGACATTGTTGTGACAATTCAAGGCCCTAAGATTTTAAAATCTCGGGGGGGGGGGGGGCAGAGTCCAAGACCACCGTCACGTGAACAGATCTCTCAGAAAATTTTATCCCTATTTAAAGTCCTCTGGACGTTGGACAGTCTGGATTTATATTTTGACATTTTTAATCATTTCAGCACAAGCCAGCTTATCAACATCTATAACTCATATTAAATTTATAACACTGGAGTTTTTAAAGACAAAGGTTAGAAAGAACACCGCACACTATCATTTGTTTCCGTTCTTGAAGAATTACCGAGTGTCCGTGCTGAGGAACTGGGCTCTAGAGGTGATGTCGACTTTTAAAAAAAATCACATTAAAGGCAATTAAAAATTTATAAAGAATGATTTGAACTAGTCAGTGAACACATGGTGAAAAATAATAACATAACATGATTTAATCACCAAAACGTTTTACCATGAAATTGTATATGATCAAAAAGAAACACTAATTTACCAGACAGTTTTTGTCTGTGCAGTAATGCCACTTTCAAACTCGCAACTTTTGCTTTCTGTCCCAAAGTAAAATAAAATTACTTTGACAGTGGGCCAGGACTGTTTTACTGCATGGCTGTACTCAGAGATTGAGTGAATACATTGCCACTTGCACTGAAGTATTACTTGCACCAAGTGATCTATGGGTAATTTAATAATAATAATAATAATAATAATAATAATGATAATAAAAAATAAATATAATTTTGGAAGAACTTTTACAAGAAATTTTGATTAGATTGAACATTTCACAAACCAAGTTTATATTTTTTGTAGGAAATCAAACTTTCATTTCATTTTGAGGAACAGTTTGATGTTTTACGTGGTTAAGTATAGAAACTCATTGTCTTAATTTGATTTCTTGCAAAATTATATTTTGATCACAGAAATGTTTATCTTTGATTTGGCATTTGTAAATTATTTCAGCCGTACCAATGTAAGACATTGGTGAAGGGCAAAAGTGAGCTGATTCGCTGTGCATTTGTCTGGCCATGAGCCGGGGGGGGGGGAGAGAGAGGGAGGAGATGCCTTTTTCCAATCATATTTTCTTACTCTTTTTAATACTGCTAGGTTCCGCCGACATTGTAATACACAACTCATGAGAATTTGTTTTGTCCTTATTTTTGCTGGAATTTATTTTGGCAAACTTTGCTGGTTTTTTACACTTGGCAAAAAAAGCTATACCGCATTGTTAGCTCTACATCTGGGATTAGTCTGAAAGTTAGAACTGAATTAACTGGTGAACAAGTTATAACTACGAGTGGAGCGTTGACATCCAATGTTACTAGTCCTGACTTGGTTTTGCCGTAACATCTTCATAATGCTCCAACACTGGTTTCACAACATAACTTCTCAGTTTTCTTACATTTAAAGCCTTTAGATGCAAACTAAACAAAACCATATCTTTATTTTAGTCAATTTAACTTGATATCCTGAAAAAATTATAATAATTCTGTAAAGTGTGTCTTAAATAAACTGATTCTGGTTCATCGACCAACTAACAAAGCAAATTTTTGTTAATTTTACAAGTATATAAAGTGGAGCCCAAATGTAAAACCACCATGCTACTGCAAGCGCTTCTCACATGGCCAAAGGGAAAAAAAGCCAACTTGCTTTTTTGTTAAAACCTGTTAATCCCATCACAACACCACTTATACTCTTGTAAACAGAAGCATATTATTAGGGTTCAACTATGCTGATTTACTGAAGTGTGACAAAAACTTGAAACTGTGACAAAAATATTTTCATATAAAAGTATGAATGAAAGTACAAAATCTGCAGAGCTCAACATTAACTGTATTTGCTATACTGATAATAAAGGGGTACTGGTCCAACAGTGAAAACACAGGTGCTTTCTTTTGAGGTCTATATTCAAAAAGTAGAGGGCAAACTGGTAACGGTATCAACAACCCAAGTGATAAAATGTGGTACCTTCATGTTTTATCAACAATAAAAGACCTTATTCTTGTATATGTTTTACAAGTTCTAAAAGTTTGTAGGAGGCCATAAGAGATACAATAATAGTTTTAGTTTGTGCCATTCAGGCCTAAAATCATTTCAAACATTTTCGGAGACACTCTCCTTCCTAAGTTATAACTGATTGTCTCTGAAAATGTTTGAAGTTTTTTTTTAAACCAATATTTTTCAAACTGAATGGAACATACTAAAACCGATTAAGATACCTGAGTGAATGACCTAAAAGTTTCAATGTTGAGCTCTGGAGAGTGTACATGTAATGTATAGCTAAAGTAAAATTGGTATTAAGCTAGATCAGATCTGTGGACTGCTCAAAGTGCAAAAGAAGCGCCAAGTAAAACTATTTACACTACAGTGCAAACAGTAATACTCAGTGATTGAAACTCCATTTTTCTTTAGAAACAGCTAACTGGAGCGCTGCTAAGAAAAAACCTGCCTGCAGCACACGGGGTGCTCTTCAGAATTCACACACCGAAAGGTTTGTTGTGAAGACTTCATGAAGCAGGCAGAGTATTCATGAACAGTTGCAGCATTGAACTGTTTCTACTACAAAAGCATTATAACTGAAACTACTGGAAATTTAGAGCCCTCAAGATTTTCTAAGTTTTAAATAGCAGCATATATCCTTCTAGCGTTTTTAACTCTTGTTATTAGTTTTTATAATATTATCTTTTTATCTTCTCAGTCTTTCATTCAGAAACTCCTCCACACTGTCAGTGTTCCACTTTTCAATGCTGAAAAATAAAGTAAATTAATGCCAGTTTAAAGTCACAAACAAAAATGTTTACCAGTAAGAAAAATGCTATAATTATTAACACTATTAGCTCATTTGGCCATTTCTTACGAATGAAAATGTTGACATGTTCATGTGACGCAGTAGTGTCATTTCAGGTATTATTAACTGCTTACTCAATTAGAGTAATTACTCATCTCATTTACTTCAGGCGAGCTTTCTTCACTCACCAAGGATTTTCAAGTTGCAGCTAAGCCCTGATCATGTATTCAAATCAAAGTTTGCCCTTACCTTAACTCCTCTTTTACTTCTCCTAAATCATCCTGAAGTTTTAAAATGGGGTCGGCTCCTCTTACAAACTAAAGATATGGATTAAAACAATCAGGTAGAAAAATAGATAAACCAAATATGTAAGGCTCAGCGTAGTCACTTCAGAACCAAAAACAGTCTACCTTCAATGAGAGCACTACTAATAAATCTTAAAACCATAATATACATCTTATTAGGAAAAACTAACAAAACTTTAAGTCTTTTCTATGTCCTTAGCAAACTGCTCATCTCTGAGCTATGAATTTGTATTTTATGACAAAATGTTTGTCATCTAGAATAAAACCCAGAGCGATATGCAACGATCTGTTATCAATGAAATTGATAGATACTCCTATAATAGTTAGTATAACATTTACAAGTTTAAATGTTTATTAGCTTTCACGCACTTGACAGTCCATTAAAAACTAAACAAATGGAAATTTCTACTTTGGCTAATAAAAACTTCAATTTTTATTTTGAAAATGACCAGAAATATTAAAGTTGAATATGGCATAAGAAAAGAATTAGATAAGAAATAAGAAATATAGGAACATATTAAAAAACTTACCCTTATCTCAAGGTTTGGGAAATTATCAGCCTTTTCGCTTCTCACGAAAGCTGCAGCAAGAAGGAAATTAAAAATGACAAAATAATTAGGAAAGGCCGCCTGGTTTTTGTGAGGAGAAAATAGGTTGTGGTTTCAAGAACTTTCTTTTGTTTTTGGATGAGGTAATGTATGATAAAGAGTTTGAAACTGCAAAGGGAAATAAAATTCAAACCAGGACAAAAGTGAATAGCACAACAAATTAAACTGAAGTGTCTAATGCAAAAACAAGGTAAAAAAGTGACTTTTGAAGAATTCTTCGATTCTCCCTTCGTTATCCCTACTACCTCTTTACAACAATTGGGAGAATTAAGCCGTTCACAGAAAGTCATTTACATTGTTCTTGCATTAGGCCCAGGTTCTTTATTGAGATGGCCTCAGGATAAGTTATATTTTCAATAATACTTCAATTAATTATAAATATCATCACATAAGTTATTTCAACTTATGTTCTGCACTATAAGGAATAAAGAAACTCTCGACGAAACTCAAAATGTACAACACTTACTTCAAACCCTTTGACTTAAAGTAGAGTTCTAGATTTATCAGTTTTCCCATGACTGCTTTCAGTCCCAGAACACTAATTGATGTTTTGCTAAATAATTATTATCTCAACTACAGTAGAACCCATACTTTTTGTGTACAAAGATTTTTGCTTTTCATCTTTGAACAGTGGTTTGTTATGAATGATCAATTCTAAATTTCTCATTACCATGTACACGTATCCTATGCTGCATGAGCAGTGTTAAGAGAATTAAGACTAAAAAACTAGCTTTGGGTAAAGGGTCAAGGTACGAGACACTGCTCTTCAGGATAAAAGCAGTCCTGTTGATGTGAGATTCTCTCTTTTTGCATATATATATCCCGGAGGGGTACTTCAGGGTCAAAAGGGTAGAGATGACCATTGGAAAAGTAACAAAAATACCCTAAAAAATACCAAAGGATAAAAAATTTCCCCCCTAAAAAATACCACTCAGTTTTAAAATTACCCTAAAAAATACCAATTTTCCCTTGACAGCTAGCGGATTGGCGCAAAGTTCCTCATGATATGCAGTGAATAAAGGCGCGCGCATATTAGAACGTTCGTCCAAGGACTTTTTTCTTAACATCTTATCAGTACGCATGTTTGCTAAAACAGGGGACTGCAAGCAGGCCAGTAGCTTGGGGTTTTTTAACCCTAAAAATACCAGACTCTTAGTTTACCACAGAATTTCTTTTAACAACCCCTAAAAAATAACGGACCAACAATTTTAAACCCTAAAAAATCTGAGGGTCATACCTAACACCCCGATATAGGGAGTACCCCCCCTGGATTTATATTTGGCAGACACACAAGTTCTTTCTCCAGAGAGTACTTTGTATGACCTTGCTCAACTGTATACTACAAGGGAAGCAAATTTATGTTAAATGATAAACATCTAAGCCAATAACACTCCATAAGACCATCTATGAGTCCAGTAGCAATGGGGAGTCATGTTAACAATGGAAACAAAAAGTGTTCTACACTCACCCTGAATTTGAGGAAACCTCCCCAATTTTCAGTTGCACACTTCCAGGACAGCCTTGGCATATTTCTAAAAGAAGAAAAAAACAACTTAGTATACATTACAAAGTTTGGCGTTTTTAGATGAACTGCATGGTTAAAAAAATTTAGGATTATTTTAATTTAAAATATCATGCAGTTCATCTAAAAGTTTAAGTTTCAATACTAACAATTGCAAAAGTACTAATTCTTTGACCACACACCACCTAACTAACACAATAATTTCAGCAACTGTATCGTACAAAAAGGGATATAGAATAATAAATTATATTTTACCAAAAGATTACAAACTTCATAGAGGATATATGGTACTGTGAAAGCTTTAGCTTTTAGTTAAAATATATATATATATAGATAGATAAAAAATAAACCGGCTAAAACACAAATGTTCCTTTGCCAAATTTTCGACTTTATTACAAAAGCCTTCATCAGGACCAAGTACGTAACTAAATATATATATATATATTTAGTTACGTACTTGAAGTTTCTCGACACTTGTTGTATTCAAACAACTCAAAGTAGTTACTAATCATTAAAGAAGAAGAAGAGTGGCGAAACTTCAGAAGTTTCCTACAGGTTAGTGACAAGCAACAAGGAAATTCTTGAAAAACAATTTGATATGGAAAAAGTAGCCTGCAGAAACGAACAAGAGATGGAGGGTCAACCAGTTTTACCGAAAGCTGCCGGTAAGAGAAAACCCTTTCAAATGATTAAAAAAAGCTATAGAATCCGTTCAAAAGTGACTATCAAAGTTTTTTTACCTTGGCTATTGAGCCATCATCTCCGTCGGCGTGACAGCAGCTTCTACAATTCTCAACTAGAGTTCCTAATTTGAACTGTTCTAAAGAATCACACGAGCTGCACAGCAGATTAGCCGACAATCCCAGCTCTACACACTTTTCTGTGGATAGTTTGCTGTTGGTTACATGAATCAGGGTGAAGAAAAGCGCGAAAAAGGAAGACCACAAAACCGTCCAATCCATTGCTAACAACTCAAATGAAATGGCTCCTTCTTCGAACTGGCAGAGGAAGACTGGTACCTAAACACGCGGGAACGCGGTTTTGAGAACGCGCGGTTGCGGGATGATTGCGGGCCGGGGGATAATAAATTGTTTTCAACGTTTGGCGCAGGAAAAGCTAGTGCACGAAAAGTCAAATGAGTAAATTCCTTTGCTGGTATATTGCCAACAGACCGGGCTTAGCCGGCTAAAGTCGTTACTGCTTCATTTTTGTATATTATTTTTCATTTCAAACTGAAGTTTTTGAGGAAAGAAAAAACTGGAACACAACTTCCATATACTACATGTAGTATTCATCTTACAAACCCAGTATAGAAATAAGGGAAACTCAGCACCAAACACTGTATATCTTTTTCAGTGTTCTTTCTGTATGACTATATTCAAAGTGCCTATAACACTAACAATTATTTTTGTAACCACTAATCTAAGTGTTTGGAAACTATAGCTAAGGATCGACGTTTAAGAATAAAATTTTAAAAATTGGCCGTAATCTGGTTATTTCATACATATTTGAAGTTCAAGTTTTGTTTGTTCACGACCGAGTATTTTTTTTCTTTGTTCTTTTGTCCCTTTGTGTTTAGAAAAGATCTCATTTGCTCAATATTGTAAGTCGGTAATGACGTCAGAAGTATAGTATGAGGCGAATTAGCCCCCATTTTCGCGGAGGAATCTCATTATCTCTGCGGGGCAATAAATTATCTCTTTTGTTTTCCAACCTCATGAATAAAATGCGGGGGAATAAATTATCTCTTTTGTTTTCCACCCTCATGAATAAATAGCGGAGCCGGTATAAAGTCTTTTATTATGAAAAGGATTCGAACGGTCGTTTTTCTAAAATGGCGCCAAATGCCTTAATTATGCAAAACAGCTATGGTTATATCCGGCTAGAACAGGTTTCGGCATGACATCATGTTTCTATTTTTATCTTTGTATAAGACGCGCGCTATAAAACTGCCGAGGCCAAATACTAATGGGCACATGTAGGAATGTGTCAATCATGAGAGTTAACCCCTCCTTTCTTTCCCGCGCGCTAGTAATTTATTTGTTTATTTGTTATCTTATTATTTAAGCAATAAAACGCATTTTCCGTGCTGTGTAGTTTTTTATTGCTCGATGGGGGGATGTTGGGAGAATTGATAAAAATTTTCAAAGTTACGAGCCGTCCGCGGCGATTTATTGCTTTTATAGAATAACAAACAAACAACTATGAAAAGGCAAAGAGACGCGCAACGTTATATCAAAGTAGTTATATCAGTTACCTATGAATAGAAAGTGATTATGCACATAAAATTTCTCATTATAATAGGCCTATACGAAT
>JAOBAT010100956.1:0-15906 GCA_026413305.1 Hydrozoanthus tunicans
ACGCGAAAACGAATAATGTTTGAACTTTTTTCCCTTTGCCCAGTTTAGTTGTTTGTTTATTTTTTGTTTTTTTGTTTTGTATTTTTTTGTTTTCAAAGATATTCCGTTGATTCTGCTATTGATTCCGTTGTTGATTCCGTTGATTCCGTGAATTCGATAAGCCGCTCTGTAACAGTGCATTTCCAGTTTCACTAAAATGCTAAGTTATATACTATGCGTTTTAAAAATGCTATCCAATTTGGAGTCCTACCACAAGTCTTATATTACAGAAAATAACCAAGAGACACAATTGAGTTAACTAAGAAACTCTTGGTTTATGTCTCTTTGGTCTGCGCTACGCATATTGTCACATTAAAAAGTATTTTTAAAAAATTAGCTATTATATAAAAGTTATTATATTTTGCAAAGTTCTGTTTTTAAATTACTTGGTTTTCTTACTGTCCATGAAGTCACCAAGAGAAAAGGACATCATGTACCCAGCCTGGACCTTTTGGGAAGGGGGGCCTGCAGTGTGGCCGATATACCCCACCGGGCTGGGGCGCTGGGATCTTATGAGGAAAGAGATTGACAAGTAGGTACCACTTGGGTTGGTTTTGGGTTGCTCTTTTGTGAACCCCCCCCCCCTCCCATTAAACAACATCCATTCACCATAAAAAATATATATATCTACCTAGCTTCAGATCATACACACACCCCTCAATTTTTCTAATTTTTTCACTAAACCCACCTGCACCTGGATCCATCCCTCAACTTCCTTTCCACATGAACATCCCTAATCACCCCACATGAATGCTTATCCATACCCTGTAACTTTCTTCCTTAAACCCTTACCTTTATTCCCCTCACCTAGATCTCCTTAACACCATTCCTGCCATCCCTTCTATCATCTCTTTCTAGACCCCTTCCCTTATATTTTTCCATGGTAGTGCTTCCCCTAACCTCTGTTCTCCTTTTCAGTTTTCCTCTCTTCCCTTTCAACATATTTTCCTCCCTTAAACTTCTTCATTCAATAACTTCTCCCTTTGCCCTTTCTATATATACCTTTCTCTCTTGCAACCACCGTCTTTTTACCTTATCCAATTTCACAGGACTTTTCTACTTTTTCCTTTCTATTTACTGGTTCCCTGCCAGTGCTGTAGCTGGGGGGGGGGCTTAATAGGTTTGGAGAAATAAAGAGTTAATACTGAAGATAGGTTTCCCCACTCCTAATCTCTTCATTTCCTTCCATTTTCATATTTTGTCCAATAAATGCAGCTTATAATAACTGTACCTTGTAATGTCTCTAATTAAATTTGAACCATCATCTTTACATCCCTTGAACAAAAAGGAAAGCAGTACTATTGCAACTTCCTTAGCTCACAATTAATGCCAAGGTTTCTCCATTTAAGGAAAGCAAAGGAATGGCCCTGGCACAAGAAAGAGATTAAAGCATTTTTCAGAGGATCAAGGTCAGTGTGCAAAGGCAGCAAAAAAATTTCACACATTGATGCTAATCCCAATGCCATTCATTTCTAACTACTGAAGTCCATTGTGAAAAGAAACATTACAAAATTAAGGTCAACACTTCAAAATAAATTATTTCAAGAGATTTTTGTAAGAACCCTCATATTGAAATGAAGGAAATCTCACTGATCGAAACATTGTTTCTAGTAGGTGACTTTTCCATCAGGAGGTAACCAATACCCATTTAGCATTACCCATTTTTATAACTTCTAACTTATACTTAACATGTACTTTTAGTACTCATACAAATTAATGACATGTGGTGGTCTTACAGAGAAATGGAAGGTGATCAAAAATGGTAGTTAAACCACTAAAGACTGAAGCAATTAACATTCTCCTAAACTGGGAAATCACTTTAAATTTACAATCATTACTTTTTCATAAAATTATCAGTATTGTTTTTTTATTTCTCAATATTTCCCTGTAGAACATCATCTGAGCGCGATCCACTTGTTCTGCTGTCTCGCAATCATCCAGAACTGGTAGATGCACAATACACAAAGAACCAAGCTTGGAAATCAGATGCAGTGAGTTTCTCTAGACTCTTAATGTTACTAGAGTTGTAATTGTTTATCTAGATAAGCTGAGCTATTGTTCCTCCTGAATGATCAAGACTAGCAAATGAAATTAATTTACCGGTATCTCCAAATTTGGGGTTCAGCTTATAGCTGGTGTTCTTCTGAATTATTAATTACAATATATCAGGTTTGTTAAAATGCAGTAAGATTAAACTTTTGAAACCCTTCTTTGCTCAGCAAGGCTCAGTGTATGTTGTGGTAAAATTGAACAATGCCACATGCATTGCACCAAGCAAAAGAGATTGCTAATTAATTATTGTATTCCTATTTACCACAGGATACACTTCACGCCCCTCCAGCAAAAGAAGTTAAATTGGAAGATCATTGTCAATACAGGTTTGTGCGTTAAACATGCAGATTTATTCAACAACCTGATCTGAGCTTATGAAAACATAGCAAGACAAAAGCTTAAGCTAGCAACATGAAATATGAGGATTCTTTTTGGTGGCTGTGAGCATTAGCTACGTTCTATTTATCTTCAACAAAGAACTTGTCTTACAAATTTAACCCTTCCTATTTTTTTATAACCATCACCCAATGCAACTAGGACCAAACAATTTCAATCAAAATGAGGTCAAATGTTCTTTCAAGGTACCTCTTTAACTTCCGTGGTGTTGCTGCAAGTTTCCGGTTCAAGCATCTGTTTGTGTGTAAATCCTTGGTGTTTCATGTTGGGGATGAATGGAAAGAATTCTTCTACCAGGCCCTCAAGCCATGGTTTCATTACGTTCCTGTACAGACTGATCTGGCAAATGTTAGGTGAGGAATAACATATCTGTACAGATCAGTGTGCAGAAAGATGAATAAATTTTTTAAATACCTGTATGGAAGTTTAC
Organism: Hydrozoanthus tunicans; assembly: GCA_026413305.1. Classification (NCBI taxonomy): domain Eukaryota; kingdom Metazoa; phylum Cnidaria; class Anthozoa; order Zoantharia; family Hydrozoanthidae; genus Hydrozoanthus; species Hydrozoanthus tunicans. The sequence continues at coordinate 2,918 of JAOBAT010100956.1, forward strand.
CTCGAAGATGTTAGATGGGGAATTACATTACAGACTGATCTGGCAAGAGCTAGATAGGGAAATACATACTTGTATAGACTGACCTGGCAAATGGTAGAGAGGGAATTTAGAAGGACTTAGGAGATGTTTTAAACTAGGTAGTTACATACCTATTTGGACTGGCTTGGCAGTGTTAGATAAAGAATTACATTACAGACTTACCTGGCAATTGTTAGATGGGCATAAAGACAGCTGACCTAGGTGATGTTTTAAAATAGGGAATTAGATACTCATTTAATTAGACTGACTTGGCAAATCTTAGATAGATAATTACATTACAGACTGACCAGGCAAGAGCTAGATAGGGAAATACATACCTGTATAGACTGACAAGGCAAGCATTAGATGGGGAATTACTTATCTGTATAGACTGACCCGGCCAAGGTAGGTAGGAAGTGGCTGTTAAAAGGCTGTAGTGATGGATAACTCAAATAATTATATCGGTGGATTGAAGGGCTAGACATTTTGGATGCCCTTAGTTTTTCACCCACCCTATACACTCGGCAGTTGCCATTTTTGCAGGTGCCCTTTTACCATGTAGAAATGTTCCCCCTTTTTTTCTGAAAAGCTGTTTAGTTTCTGGTGGTTCACTACTGAGCTAGCATAGTAGCTCAAATTGAGATGGAAAAAGGCAAGGCAGAAAGAGATTTGGTAGGAGACCTGTTGTAAGCTATAGGCGGAAAATAGCGTCTTACCAATATTATTACAGGATCTCATCCTTCGAGCCACTTCACTTATTATCTCTAAGATTCACCATGTTTTGCAGAGATCTTATAGAGTTTTTTAAAGCCCATGATGATGTGGCCAAGGAAATAGCACAACGGTAACTATAAACTGCTTTGATGAGTTAATTGCAAATTTAAACTCCTTGAAGGAAACAATATACTTTTTTCAAAGGTAATGCAATATCCAAATGAAATTTTTAAGACTTTGGTTTGTGCGACTGAGCAAATGACAGCAAAAAATACAACTAGCAAAACACAAGTCTATGGCAACAGCTATTTTTGCTCTCTGATAATCACATGAGTAATTCTACTAATAATACTTTTACAATTATTTGCCTCAGGCTCAGTGAATACCTGGGTTATGAATAATTCCCTTGACTTTGTCTCAGGGATTATTTGCTTCGCCTTCAACAAATAATTGTTAAATGGGGCGTATTTTCTCTTGCAGAGGGTACCAGTTTATCATGGAGCATCTTCGAATGGCTGACGTTACCAATTACTGGAGGAAGTTGCTCAAGAGTTATGCAAAGCTTACAAAATGGAACCCAAAGCGTAACTCTTCCCTCAAAGAAATAAAATGAAGATAACTTGCCATTGTGCAGTAGCTAGGTTTGAATACGATTTCAGCTCAATCGAAAATTCAATGGGAGTCACTGTGACACATCCGATATTGGTTGACATCGGCGTTGTAATTCAATTGGGACATCACCCGAATGTTCTTTGTATTGTATATACTCACCATCTGGCTTTTATGTCAAATCACGATTACAAGTGGATTGGTTTTAACCAACACAACTAAGTACCCTTTAGATTGCTTTGGCACATTGGAAAATATACATAATGCTGTTCAGTTACCCGATTCTACATTTCTTCAAGATGTTTTTACATATGCATTTTCATGAAAATCAGGTGGAGAAAAAAAATACCTTAAAGTGGAAGAAGACATTAGTCCCAAAGTGTGATTGGTGATAAAACTTGGTAATAAATAAATTACCCCAAACTATTAACACACAAATGGATAATAATTTAATTATTTAATAGCTGCCTGAAACTAAGGGGCATAGTTTGCCCTCGTGGTTTTTTTGATGTGGTCGATGCTGGTCATTTATAAGATTGTCCAACATCAATCGCAGCTGATTGTTTTCTGTCACTGGTTCATACTGATTGATGACTCAAGTTTTCCAGGGGTAACAAAATAGTTACCTAATCCCTAATTCTCTCATCGAGAAACAAAACAATATCAACTAAACTTGAGTTACATACACCCCCAAAACTATTGCCAAGTACTTAAGTGATGACAAAATCTGAACAAAAAATTTTAAAAAATTCCTTCATTTTTTTTTCAAATACAATTAAGATTGTGATAAAGATGCTTTTGGTTTGTTTGTTATAGAGTTGAAACATTTTCCACCAACTCCAGGAGTACATGGAAATTAAATGTTTTTCCAGGACCCTGGATAGAAGTTTCAAAGTTCCAGGAGTTTTCCTGGACCCTGAATGGAAGTTTCAAAATTCCTCGAGTTTTCCAGGAGTAGTTTGAACTATGAACTATTATCATCACCACCTTTAATAGCAAATACAACAATTCTCAAAATATTCGTATTGTCTTTGGAGTTGCTTTATTTACATTGAAAAGACGAATAACTAGTACTCAGAAACTTGCTCACAAGTCTTTGTAGATCTACTTTGTACAATCTTTCTAAACGTGTTGAACTTTGTTTTCTATGCTCTGGTAAATAACTTGCTCTTTTATTAAATACGCCTTTCTCTAAAAAAATCTAGCACACACAATGCAATCTCGATAATTCCACTGAAATCGAAAAAAGTACGAGTCCATGACAATCATCAAACTACTAAAGTAAAAGCGAAAGTAAACATTAAAGCCTCTTTTACACGAGCAGTTTTTCCTTGACAAGTTTACTTGACAATTTTTATTGCTCGTGCAAATGATCAACAAGTTTTCCTTTACAATTTTTCTTTGACAAGGTTTCCTTGTTCGTGTAGACGACGGCCGGGCAAGTTTTCCTAGACAAGTTTTCAGTTCAATATAACAATCATATCCTTGTCACATTTTCCTTGTCCGTCTACACGAGCAAATTTCGATTTGACAATTTTTGATAAGGAAAAATTTTCCAGTTTTCTCCATATACACGAGCAATTTTTCCTTGTCAAGGAAAACTTACTCGTGTAAAAGGGGCTATAAGCAAGAAATAACTTTTGGTTTTAGATAAAATAGGTGGATTTCGGGTGACGTAATGTTCACAAACAAACCTTTTCAAATCTTAACGCCTTCGGGACCTTAAACAAAGGAATTTTTGTTTAAACGACCAATCAAATAACAGTCGACTCATTAATAACAATGACTGAATAAACACATGAAACCCCAAGAACGTTTTTGGTTCTAGACAACCTTGTGGGTGTTAGCCTTTGGGAGTTACATCCAGTTTTGTGATGGTTTTGAAACAGACAAAATTTGCAAATATACCATCAAGTCAAGTCCATGCAAATCTTAATTGAGTATGAAGATGGGCTAACCCCGTTCATAGAAGAGGAATGGAGACCAAGGTAACCTACATTCTGGTCTGAAACAGGTGCCATGCTTACAACATTCAAGGACCTAAAACTATAAGAACGACCGGACCATGCAATGAAGGAAAGAATGTGTTTCACCCAATTACGTGTCTTTAAAAAAAAACTTATCTTATAAAATAAAACGACATGTATGGCTGAAAGAAAGTTTCATGGGGCCTTAGCATTTCTCAATCCCTTTGTGGAAGTGCGAGTGTAGAAACGACAATCAAGGAAATATAAAGACATCGAAGAGAAAAGTGAGGTAGTGTCCAAACAACACATTCTTGTTGCCAACCTTGTTAAAGTAGAAAGATTTTTCTCTCATTGTCACGGCAATACAACCAGACCAGCTCTTCTTCCCTCTAAATCACAATCGCACTTGTAGTGCCCTCCACCCTCATTAAAAGTTTGTTAGCTATACATACACATGAAGAAACAAAGTCAAATAGTAAATCAGTTTGCCATGGGTAAACGTAAACTAAATGTCGCACGTGAGACCCGTCAGTAGACTTGGTAGTAGGCCAGATTCGCGCAGACAAATGGTTCAAAATTCAGATCTTTCTCTTCATTTTCCAAGCTCAAAACTGGGTACATAAAAACCAGTTTTGCATTATGACTAAGTGAGGTATAGTTAGTTCAAACTGAAAGTAAGTCCAATTTGGACAAACAAGTTCAAAGAGCTTAAAACACAATCAGAAACACTCAATAGAATACAAACCAAAAACACAAGTTTTCCACACGTGTGAACTCCAAGTGGACTAACTACGCCACACATCTCTGTAACCACGAATAAAACTCTTGGAATTTATAACTTAATGAAAGATAAAAAAAAATTACGAACCCTTGTTTTCAACTATCAAGAGGATTAGAGTGCGTCTATGCCATGGCTCAGTATTATTTTGTAAAAAGTGAAAGGCATAGTTACACCTGAAACCTCGTCCAACAAGTTAGAACTATTATCTGTTTGTTTGTGGACACTCTTAGAATAGAAAACTATTAATGAGACAAAACGAAGTGATTCGCTGCTCTCATGTGACAAGTCAAGCTTTCTTCTATATGGATCTTCTTCTTTCTATAGTTCATCTTGTGTATCCAACAGAAAGCTCCTAGAATGCTCCAAGTCCTTCGCGACAACGTAGACACACTGGACTGTCTAATAGCTACATTCTTGTGGGGGTGAAGAGAACGGTTATGTCGCCAATATGTAAGTATGACTCCAGTCACCATTTGGATGTGGGGTGTATCATCTTCTCTGACTTTATCTACATAAGGTTTTCCAGTCTTGATCTAGGTAAGACTGGAAGCTTTCCACTTTTCTATTTTAGTGCAACTAAGATAAAGAGCCTTTTGTTTTGATCCATTTATGGCTTTTTCATGTAAAACTGGAGGCTTTCCCTTTTTCCATTTAAGTGCCACTACTGTGGTCAAATCAAGGCTTTCATGTAATGGAGCAATCAAGCATTGATTCAAACAAAGCTTCCCTGTAATTGCTCAAACACAATCACACACGTATTGCCTGTATTGACCAAAGTAACACTTCCTGTATAATTGGGCCATACAACGTTTTTCTGTATTAGTCCAAGTGTGGCTTTCCTCATATTTTCCCCCAGAAAAGTGTTCTTGCATTGGCCCAAATAAGGCTTTATTGGATGAACCAGATAAAAAGCTACGATGCAAGGATTGTAAAACTCTGTCAGGGACAAACCGGCGACCTTCTGGAGATACTGAATACCGGCGTAAGGAAATGTGACTGCTTTTTCAAAAGTAACTTCGTGGAACGGTAAAACTGTTAAATGCCTTGTAGCCATGCGTGCTTGAGGCACTGAGCAGCTGTAGCACGCTTATCGGGTACAAAGTCCAACATTGGTAAAAGAAAGGCGGCAAACTCCTTGGCATCCTCCGCTGGCCACTCGTACTTTTCACGTAACACATCTGCAAGTCCCCTGTAAAACACATTCTTATGATAAATAACAAGGTTTTCACAATGCCTACTATAGTCAAATTCCAAAACACTGTTTATACTTAAATACAATTTCTAGTACCAGCACTGTTTTGAATATGGGAGAGAAGCTCATCCTAGAGTTTTGGTACAGCAATAAAAAGCACGCCGTCAGCAAAGCTTTGCACAGCTCTTGAGCACTTCAAAGTGTGACGGATTAGCAAGCTTAGGCCACAGTGTTTTCCTGTTTTTCGTAAAAAAGGTAAGATGGGTAGCGACGACCATTTCCATCGATGCATTTAACAACAATACTTGGTATCTTAAACTTGGTTCTTGGTAGATTGGTAGATTTTAAAAGTAAGATGGGATATAGCAAAACGTCGGAACTTTGCAGATAACAACTTAAGATTTGTTACAACCATAGAGAAGTGAGATACAGTACTCAAGACGGGATGACTGTTTATTTTGGCGTGTACAAGTAGTTGGCATGCTTCAGTAGTTAGGTAGCAGCTTTTCTTGGAAATATTCCGGTTCATACAAATTTAGATAAAGATTTTTGAGTAACTTACCATGGTCTTAGCTTGTTTATATGTTTCAGATCCCCTGAGGAGAAAAATCGTCCAGATTAGAAACATATATCAGCTAAACACAAAGGAAATACATTATAACTATAGCTTTGGAAAGCCTGAGGTTGAAAAAGAAAACGACATCTCTAATGCACATACAGAAAACAAGGTCCTAACTGCAAATGAGGAATAAAATTATATAAATTCGACTTTTCCATGATTCATGAAACTTTGAAAATCCAAAGAATGAACGCATTTCTTGAAGAATTACTAGCTCAGCCACACTGGGGATACTAGAAATAGTTAGGGAAAATTAGTGGAATTCCATGACTTTTCAACGATCCTAGCTATTTTTTCCAATTTCCACAACTTTTCCAGACCAGAGAAACGCACAGTCATCAATTTCCACGCCTTTCAATGCCCATTGGAACCCTTGCAAAATTCCAGTCGGTTTTGAGGAATTCTAGACAACAGCTTTTAACAACAATATACACGCTTAAAGAAGTATGTTTGACATCACAGAGTAAACAAAATAGTTTGTGCGAATGGTGCTAGTATTTCAGATCACTGAAAATTTTATTCATCATGATAAAGTACTTCATGGTTTACCAGTTACCTTTCTTTGTGAAGAATTCCTTTGAATACTTCCCTGAGAGAGAAATGTGTCGGGGTATTCTGCCCAGCAACTCAATCATGTGGGCGATATGATCTAAAGAAACAACAAGATTTACAAACAAATGATAATTATGAAATTATGAATAATATCAATCTCTAACTTTCCATTTCTTTACCCCAAGTAATGACTGATGCTCTTTAAGACAACCAAAATGAAGATTCGCTTTAAAGGGTTTCAATAATTGTATGGCCGTTTTCTCCAAAAATACCACTTGGGGAATGAGAGGGTATTATAATCATGGCAAAGTTTTTTTTATAAATGTTCGTGGAAATTCATTGCAAGGACGTATCAAGGAAATGGTCTCAATAAAAAACAGCTGAAAAGGTAGCTTTACAAAACAAAGCAATACAAGTATTCCCAATCAGGGCAGTAATACAGTGGACTTTGGTGTTGAAGATCTTTGATAGTCCGGGATATATGTTGTAGTTAAATTTTGCCCTTGGTTTGAATTTTATTTTCCTTTGTTTCAAACTCTTTATCAAACATGACCATATCTAAAAACAAAGGAAAATAGAATTTAAACCAAGGATAAAGTTCAACCATAACATATACAGCTCACATTATTTTATCTTCAGTCATAATTGTCCTCGACATTTCTTGTCAGAAAAATAAGTAACAAAATACACTATCAAACTATAAAGTAGAGAACTTTAACCTACCTTCATCCCTTGAATAGTCTTCTCCTGAGTGTGGTTCAAATAAAAAGTCACCAGTAGCGAGTTCAAAAGCCTGGGAACAATCATATTCAAAAATAAATCTTAACATACTGCTAGACCATTCCCTTTTATTATCATTATTTTGATTAGACTACAGGCTCAAAAATCAAATCTTAGTTCTGGTGGTTTTTAGTTGGGGTTTCTAGCTTGCTCGGAAACTATTTTGAAAAACTTAGAGAGAAATCTAAAAACACAAAAAGAACTTCAAATTCATTTCTATTTTCATTTGAAGTCGTTACAATGATGATTCAGTGCCCAGTGGGGCTGAAAAACCAACTATCTGCAACATAGCTGCATTATAACTGCAAATAATTTTAAGTATAAGCATCAGTGCAGTTCTTGCGGTTCTGAGGCCAAAGTCTTCTACTTTCCATAAAACACTGTACTCACCATACATGCTGTACTCCAGATATCAGCACCGCCCCCATACCCAGCACCGATTATCACCTCCAGGCTGCGGTACTGGCGAGTTTGGATTTCTTCAGTAAAATGATGGTGCTAGGAAAACAGGAACAAATCATTAAAACTATATTTTCTCTGCTCCAAAGTTCTGTCAATTAAAGGTACAGTATAAGCCCACTCTAGCTTTATTGGCTCTGTCATTCTAGAGGGCCTGTACTGACAAAATGATCACATTCTTGCAACTTTCAATAGTTACAGTTTCTCAAGTCAAGTCAACTGCAGCAGGGGGCTTGGGATTTTCAAGGTGTTTTTTTTTATATCAATTCTGCAAACAGCATCCTCATGTTTAATAAAAGAGCACATAAACACAGGAAATTTGTTTTTTTTGTTTAAAAACTAAAAGTTGTCACAAAGTTTAGGTAAAGATTCTCAAATGGTTTAAACAGTACATATATACATACCATCCAGCAAGCATTTCCTAAGTCAGCAATTTTAACTTTTATATCGCTATCACTGAGCACATCATCACCATCAATGCATGTCCCTAAAAGATTACAACACAACATTAAGAAAAAAATAAGAGAAAATTAGCAAAAACTAGGCTGGGGCAGAGGTCTGTACATACAGGGTTCAATGGCACAGTTTTTATCAATTTGGATATCCAAGCCTGCATATAACATTCTTCTTTCTTTCCTGGGATTTGTGTCAAGCTTAAAAAATATTATATGAAAAAAGTAGAACAACGAAAAAGTGGCAGGAGTTGTAGGTCACACAAATCTGACTATTTCTGAATACAACATAAATATTAGAGTTAGGCCTTAATTACCACTGGAATGGGGTATAATCAAGTTTTGCTGAGCTTTCCTTTGTGTGGGTTTTATTGGGTTCTTTGTTGATGCTGCAGATCAGCAAAACTTGATTATACCCTGACTAAGTGGTAATTAAGGTCCACTTGAATCCAAATGTTGTATTCACATATTTGCCAAGGAAAGAAAACACTCTATGATTCTGATTATTTCTGTTTGTCAGTTTGACAAAAACACACCTTTCTCTTCTAGGGGCCTGTCTAGATCTTCTATACTCTCAGAGGAGTTGGTGTCACCATTAGTCAGTGTGGCTAGAGGATGTGAACATCAGTTAATAATAATAATAATATTAGTATTAATTATAATAATAGTAGTAACAATTATAATAACAACATTAATTATTTCAGCATAACAAAATCATGTACACAAAGATTAAAACTACATAAAAATGACAACATTGACACTAATGATAACAATAATATATAATTATAATTCAGTAATAATGATGATTATAATAATAATAATTATAATAATAACAATTATAATAATAATAATAATAATAATAATAATCCCAAATACATCAATGGGATTTTCCAGATTTGTTTGCATCATTTGTTCATCACATTGTTTATCAATAGTCTTTATTAAGCAACTCTTAGTCAGTTAACTTCAAAGGTTTCACAAAATCTTGTAGTTGCCAAGTGGCTACAGATGCTAAAGATCTACTACGGCATTCAAATTTAGTAGCATTGGCCATCTGCTGTATGGATGACAAGTTTGAGCACTATTATTCTGGATATTATCATCATTATCATTACTAAGAGCTAATAACTAATAAAAGGTACAGTCTCACCCTTCGGATGTAAGGACTGTTCTACCGATTTCATATTAGCCTCCTTTCTAGTCTCTTCATCTGACACAACACACTGTTCTTGTAACATCTTACTACCAACTTCTTCGCAGAACGTATCTTCATCACAACTTGTTTCCATTTTCTCCAAGTTTGTGTTTTTTAGTTCATTACTAATTTGATCACAGTTTTGTTCAACATTATCTGTGCAATGTGCATCACTTTTCTTTCCATCAGTTTCTAACTGACAATCCTGGCAGTCTTGACTAACTGAATTATCTTCCTTGTCATCTGCATTTTCAGCCAACCTTCCTTGCTCAATTTCGTCTTGTTGCAGTTTCTGCCTTTCAATTTGCTTTTTTAATTTCTTTTTCATTTTTTTCTTTTTGCTCTTTGATAACTTATTGGAGTTGCATTGCTGCAAAATTAAAAAAAATTATTGATTTCCCTCAAGATCTGATAATGCACAGCAACACCAGGGGCATAGCCAGAAGGTTCCTGGAGTGCCCATGACCCCCCCCCCTTTTGTAACCCTTTTTAACTAAACAACCTACAACAGGTGGCAAAAACACCATGACAATGTGGTGAGCACCCGCACTTTGGTGTACTGTAATACTCCCCCCTTAAAAACTCCTGTCTACGCCCCTGAACACTTTGCAGTATCAGGGTTATGGCCCACAGTAAATCCAACATAATATATTCACCTTTTGCTAAATAATGTATATAATACACAGCCAGTAAAAAACTTGTAAAGTAAAACAATAAAGAGCTAGGGTGAGCTACAACTGCAATGACTCTGTTATAAAACTCTTTGAATGTAAGCATGCATATGAGAAAAACCCTAGAGAAACATTTAATAGTCTGATAAATGGAAAGCATCTCTCTTTTTACTACCAATTCATTAGAGACCCTAAGCACAAGATGCCCATGTTGCCATGAAGGCCAACCAGAAATCAAATATCATAGCTGACCCGTACCTATACATGACATGTCATGTGGTCATAGTGATCGTCATAGAGGCCGCCAAAATGCTTTTCTCCTCTGCGGCAATTACCACAACAGCATTACATGACTGTGCAATTATGTGTCAACTTCTGGTATTTTATTTCCAGTCAGCCTCCGCTAAGGTCTCTATTGTCCATTCTCAAGAGAAATTAATTTACCTGTATTTGATTGACCTACAAAACTTAAACATGAAAAAAGGAGTAAGGGTTTATACTTGTATATATGCTTCCTATGGTGGCAGGAAGAGATGTCTTAGATCGAAGGGATAAGTAGACTAAAGAATTTTAGCCAAGCATCAAGAGTTAAACTGATGACAGATCCATTATAATGACGAAACAATTATAAAAACAAAAGTTTGTCTTGTAAACAGTCAGGTTTTAGCACATCTCTGCTTTTTTAAAGTGGCTATAACACTAACAGTTATTTTGTAACCACTAACAGTGTTTCGAAACTAAGGAGGTTTAAGAAAAGAATTTTTGAAATTGTTCATATTCTCGATTTTTTATATACATTTGAAGTTCAAGTCTTGTTGGTTCATGACCGCATTTTAAGGGAACTGGGTTATGACGTCATTCTCAGACATCTATGGTTCAATACATTACAAGATGGACATGATTGAATCAGAAATTTTTGATTCAGAAGTACATTCCAATTCTTCACAGTTCTAAGTTCTTTTGTCCCTTTGTGTCTCATTTGAAGATCTCATTTGCTCAAAATTACAAGTCGGGAATGATGTCACACCCAGTCCCCTAAAAATGCAGTCGTAAACCAAGATGTCTGAAAATTTTGCTAGTTTGAGCCACGGCAGAAAAAATAATTTGACCAAATTTCAAAATTTTTTTGCAGAAGTTATTCAAACTGTATGTGAAATGATTTGATCCCAAAAAAAGTCGTTAGCACTATACTTGCATTTTAAACAAATTAATGGCTAAATGAAAATAAGGCTAAAGAAGTGAAGCTCTTAAGAACCTTGTAGAGTAAATGTTTATGATCATCTTAAGACTTATTCATACCTGAAGAACAGCGGCTGGTGCTGTAGATACTGAAAGACAATAACGGAAAGTAAGTACTATAATAACATTAAAAGTTAATGGAAAGATCAGACAAGTTAAAACATTTCAAAGTAAGTGGTTTTTGGGTTGATTTTCAGTTTCTGATAGACTTTTTAATTTAGTGTCCCTTTTTTAGTTGTGCTCTTTATTCCAGGGGTGTACCTAGGGGGAAGTTCTAGGGGTTCCAGAACCCCCCTTTTCCTTTAATTTTTTTCTTTTTCTTTGTACTGTACTCATGAGATTCTGCATAAGACTTTATTTTCAAGGAAGTTGAATTTTGCAAATTTGGCAGAGCTTTTTTTAAATATGGTGACAAAATGTTTAGGCAAAAAAAGAAAGGTTGACTGCAAAAATGATTCCAACAGAGTAAACTCACAATTCGCATTTTAGGTTCTCTTCCTACAAAAAGCTTTTTAAATCTTTATCTTTGTAATAATGCATTTTGGAGGACCCCTTTCCATCATCCTGGAATGTACCAAACCTGTATTCAGTTGTTAGGAGACAAAGCCGACCACTTTTGAACAGTCACAAATCAGAAAGGACAAGTAGTAAAGATTTGTTCATTTTTCAAACTGACATGAAACCAATGTGATATCACACCTACCCAATGCTGGTGTATAGATGCCACTTTCCTTAGCTTGCATTGCCTCGGCAACAAGCTGCTGAATGTGTTTATCCCCAATGCAGACAAGAATGTTCTCAGGTTTCAGGTCTGTATGTATTATTTTGCATTTTGTATGAAGGTAGTTCAATCCTAGAAGAACCTTGAACAATCAAAGAACAAGGTCAAATCATTCTTGATAATCAAACTAATCCTATGACCACAGACAAGACAATACATATTGGGATAGTTATTCTGACTTAAGCCAAACCATTTTTTCACAAAATTTCAGAACATGGAGAGCAACATCATCCTGAATTGGGAATGCCACTTAAAACCTGAGTTTTTCCACAAACAAAAATTTTAAAAAATCCAAAATTATAAGACTATAAACACTAACTTACAATAAGTACTTGGTGCATAACAAGTACATTTTAGATATGAAGTGCTGTCATTCCAGCTTTTATCACTAATTTTGTTTGTTAATTAAGTACATGCTTCCTCAGAGGTAGAAACAACTACTATAATCAGTAGTGCTCACCTGCTTTGTAATACTCTTTACTTGTTGAATTGGAAGTCCTCTGTAATTCGAACGAATGATTAGCTTTAACAAGTTGTTACCTAGAACCTCAAACACCATGCATATATCTGGGCAAGCTGTTAAGGAGAATTGACTTGTGGCACTATTTTAAACAACGATTTTTCTTTTGGTGCAAGGAGAGAGGGTGAACAGCTTCAAAGGTATGCAAACCTTTTTTTTCTTCCTCTGCCTACATAGTTTCCCTGGAGTATTTTTTTTGGTTCTCATTCATACTCTATCTGACAAAATGTTTTTACTAGTGTGGCTCTAACAATTTTATATTCACTTTCGACACCAATCCCAGTTTCCACGATAAAATTACCATGGGCAGGAGAGGGAAGGGTTTTTGAGGGGCATAGTGGAAATTATAACAGTTTCTTATAAAATCTGAAATTCCTACACAAAAGTTGTTGTTGTTGGCAATAAAATTATTTGGGCAACCAAATTACTTGGGGGAGGGA
>JAOBAT010100967.1:0-39080 GCA_026413305.1 Hydrozoanthus tunicans
TCATGGGCTAATGGTCCCTGGCGTGAACTTAATTGTTCTGATTGGCCCATTCTAAATAAGGAAATAACGTGCATGCGCAATCCCAGTCAAGAAAAATTCAAAATGGTGCAGGTTACAAATCGAATGACGAGTTTCGCTGAATTTTATGGTAGTGCAGCAAAGTCAAATTGAGTTTTATCACCAAGTCACTAATTTAGCGCGGGGGCGAGCTTCTTCACCGAGCTACTACATTGTAAAGACCCTGGAAATCGCTCAGCTTTGTAGAAGAAGCAGACATCCAATGCAAGATGATGGTTGAAATAAGCTTGACAAATTATAAAGGAACGTGGCAATAAGCTTACCGACATTTCGTTGTCGAGAAGAAATTCAAACACTTCAGTTTTCAAGCATTTTAACCACAATTAATGACAGTGAAAATTCCTAAATTACAGCAGCAAGCCTCTATGGCTGCGTTCATAATGTAGGGAGAGGGGGGGGGGCAGGTGGAATTCTTTATTACCCCAATAATTTTGCAACACCCTGTCCACAACTCATGAAAAAATTAGCAATCCCCCCAAGCAAGAAAAAAAAAAATTCCTCCCCCCCCTCCCCATAACAACACCACTGTCTGTTGGGCTGGAATTTCCGATATTCACTATAATTCGAAGTTCCAAATGCAACATTCAAGCTCTCGCGTACATTTGATGTTCCAAATACATTTAGTATGCAAAATTTGTGATATGATAGCATTTTTAAGCTGCTGGATCATTTTTTAGCAGTCGTTTCAATGTGTGGGAAGCCTTTTAGTTTCTGTTCATACCATGTGCATTTTTGTGACTCGTTTATTTAAATCCAGGTAATACAGCAAAATGTTATTGTAGATGCATGCAAAGTGAACTAGTATTCTATAGTCTCACTTTCCTTCTCTTTCTGAAGGGGGGTTTTGGGGTGCTCCCCAAAGACAAATTTCACAAAATCAATAATGATAAGATGGCCGGAAATGGATCAGAATCTTGTTCAAAAGCAGCCATGTCGGTTGCCTCAAAAAAGGTCCGGAGCACTGTCAGCAACAAAAATTTGATATCCCCCCAGTTTCTTGGAAAAAAAGTTTGAAATCCCCCTTTTTTCTTTAATATTTTTTTCCAATCTCCCCTCAATTTCACCTTTCCATCCCCCCTCCCCCCATCCTCCCTCTGCCATACATTATGAAAGCAGCCTATTAAGCGGCCATCTGGCTTGGTCCTGAGGGTGGCCACTTAAAATAGGTACCACTGCAGTACGCAGATTTTGTATGGCTAGCCTTTTCTCATAATCCCTAAAATTGTAAGGTGAATCATGGACCTGAGAAGTATCAAACAAGTATTTTGGTGTCATATTGTTAAGACCTTGGGCATAGTTTGTTTAGCTCTTGTGGTACCCACCCTGTCCCAGCAAAGCTCACCAAGCAATTTAGCAGATCTGATGTCATAGGTTGATTTTGTTATGACTCAAGCAGTGCGGTTTTTGAGCTTTTGGAGTGATATCAGCTAAATGAACTGCCAGTATTTACATTGTACATGGTGAGTTCATACATTGTAGCACGAGTCGAAAAAAACCCTGGCCTTTCTAGAGGCATCAGGGGCAGGGCGCTTCAAATTCACACTCTTTTCACATGCTTTTCGAACCCATTATAGTCCCCTATAAACCTTAAAGAATATTCATTGTGCATGGAGAGCACACAATGCAAGCAGCATAATACCAGCTTTTCCAGAGCCACAAGGGACTCTTAAAATAGCTAAAAAAAACATTCACGTCTGGCATGATGAAAAGATTCCCATTTCTAGAGCTAGGCATCAGAGTCCGGTTTGAGAATATTTATATTGTGCATGGTGAGCATGTAGCACAAACCCCCTAAAATCTGGCTTTTCAGAGCTACGGTCCCTAATATTATGTAATCCTCAAACATTTAAAGTTCAAAAATTGGAACACTCCCTTTAAGAATGGTGGTGTGTATGGGTTCTAGCTTATTTAAAAATGTACATGCATGATCTTGTGATACATGGTTTTGCTAAAGTTGAGCAAGAATCACGGAAGTGGAAAAAAAAAACAAGCCATGATTCATTAAGGCTGTTTTAAAATTGGTTCATTCTTATTGACACCACCATCTCTATATGTATATTGACATGCAATACAGTAAACTGGATGGATTTCAGACTCTTTATGTTATAAAATGCCATAGATCCTTATAATTAAAAATGCTTATTTTTTGTTAGTGTTGAGAAAAGATGACAAACGATGCTATACCTAAAAGATTGAAAACACCAGCTGCAACAAGAGGAATTTTCTAATATTATTTTGGATATGGAATCAAGAAGAGGAACAAAGGCTCATATCTCGAGTATCGGTATATGTACATAGCAGCTTAAGACTGGGCTGTGCTGTTTGTTGGTGCACAAGAAAATGACCCAATAAATATCTGACAATTCTACAGTCACAAGAATGAAGAACTTTAACACATTGCTCTAGCCATCAAGAATGTACATGTATATAAAGAAATAACATTATGACAAAAAGGAATATCCTAGCACTAATTAAAAACTGCCTTTGCAAGACAGACAAGATCATTGCCATGAACACAAGTGGAAAATGCCATGCATATTTACAAAACTACATATCAACAAGAAGACACTGCCTCCTGCATGCACATTGTATTTTTTATCATATAAAACACAATATCAAATAAATGTCTTTTCTTCATTTACATTTCTAGTTATCACCACAATTGCCCCCGGGACTTTCCTTTGATTTGGTTCCTTATGAATTTTGATCAATTTTGAGGCATTTTTTGTGGGTAAACTATAAAGAAATCTTGTTACACTCAATTATCAAAAAAATGATAAATAATTTTAATACTACATTAAAAAGTTCAACCCCGGTCTATATTAGTACTTTTAGATATCCTTATCCATTCGTAGCCATTGGCTTTCCTTTGATTTAATTTGTGTTTACCAGTATACTAAATGTTGTGTATTATTTTGTGACTTGATTTTCAAATGATCACTTTCTATAGGGACCTGACCATACCCTTTCTCTAGATGGCCAGGATAAGTTATGTGGATTTCAAAAGTCAATGTTCCCTCTGTGCATATATGGAGCACAAGACACATTTAGCAGAAGAACTAATTTTCTCCGCTTGTGGACATCTAACAATAGTCCAGAAGTCATTGGAAGATTTTACATGGATTACTTGTTTGAGAGCAGAGGTAATCATATTTTTGTGTTCACGTTCTTGAGCAGTTGCACACACCAACAGCCTTAAGAGGCTTTTGGCAATGACAATGAAGAAGATTCAAGTCATAGTAACAGTTTGGATGTACAGGAATGCTTGGTGTTACTGAAGTTGCTCCCTCAATGGAGAAAAAATTTTTAAGTTTTACACTAGAAATGGGTAACAATTTTGATTCTACGTATGTTGTGTTTTTAGTGCTGCCTTCAAGACTACGTGTCGATAGAGGAACAGAAACTGGCATTATGGCTGCTATGCACTGTTGTTTGCGAGAACACCATGGTGATCTGAAGGATCCTACTGATTCAATCCTTTATGGGCCCTCTACACAGAACAAGCTTAAAGATTCTGAGAGATCTTCTCGAGAGGATGGAATTGTATTTCAAGAGTCAATTGTCAGCTTTACTAGGAGCTGGACATTATGACCCAACAGATAAAACAGATAAAACTTAGGTTTAAGATAACAGTAAAATGTACCGTGCTGTAGCTAAGAACCAGGTTTGGTTAGACAGCATAAATGGGCTATACTGTATACTTGGTTTCAGATCATTTTCCTGCTTAAAAAAAATAAGTAAAGTGTCTTTCTCCAGGACACAACACAGTGACCTGCATGGAGCTTGAATTTGTGACCTTAGTACAAGTCAAATACATTAATTGCTTGGCACTGGGGTTTCAGGGGTTGAAGCCCCCCCCCCCCCCATTCTTTTCTAGAACACTCATACATTCACTTTGATTCTTGGTACAGTTTTTTTCTAAGGTTTCCTAATTTTTAATGTGTTTCGTGATACTCTATACTAAGACATGGAAGAGTTAATGTTGTCTTTCATTATTATTTTCACTCTCATAATTAGCTCTTTAGTGTAAAAAAATGTTTGTCTGTTTATTTTCAGGAAAATGCTTGCATTTGTTTATATACCAGTCATACAGAGGGAACTGGATAACTTTAGAACTATCTGGAACAACCGCCGAATTAGGAAGCAGAGGAAAAAAGAGCTTCCTTCAGGGGTCACAGAACACTTTTACAGCTGCCCTGAAGTGTATGGTACTAAAAAGTGTGGGTTTCCTGTGACAGAAGGACAGCTCAGAGAGGTGGCAGACCTGTCTGGTGACTTGACACCACTAATGATTATTCAGATGATGCTTTTAGACAGGAATGCCTAAGACACATAAATGATACCAATGAAATAGAACCAGCTCAAGCAGATAATGCATACTTGTACTTGATAGACCACTTTGATTCAAACAGGCTAACTTAGACAAGTTTATTTTACTATTAGATGCTGCATTTGAGTTGTGACAATATTGCTGGTCCATTATGGCAAATAGCAAAACATCAGATTTTCACCCACTCCTGTTGAGGACCCCTTGTACCAGTTATCTAGAAATTATGGATTGCCCCACCAGCTATAATAACAACAACATTTATACACGGGGCCTACATCGCCAGGAGGTGGTTTTCAGTAGGGCCCTACAAAGTTAGTTTCACTGCCATCCTTGAATTCATGTTTACCAACCTTTGAAATTCATATTTTTGTACAGCTCTTTTTGGACCCCACCTTGTCATAATTCAGAAGTTTTAAGCAGGGTGACTGTGGATTTTAAATGCAACTGCCCAGTCAGACCTCATTATCTAGTAATATTCCCATTCCCCTAATTAGATGATACTGCCACCGTTTCAAACTATTCATTGACAAATGCTGATTAAAACTACACCGGGGATTAAGGACCTCTCATAAAAAGTTAATTTTCTCCTGGAACTTCAACACATACATATGGAATTCCCATAGTGCAATGCCACCCCTTTTTGTGGTCTAAAAATGCAACCAGCCAATGTTTGAGCAACTCAATAACTCATAAAGCTTTATTTTCCAAGTGTCAAAATTGAAAGCAACAACAATAATTTTTTTTACAACTGAAACCATTCGTGGCTCATTCATTGTTCTATTGGCTTGTAAAAACTTTCAAATTATATTTCCAAAACATCACGATATAAAAAAGGTCATTATTGAAACGTTTGTATCATTACTTTAATATTAAATTGTCTAGTGCAGCTAACCTCAGCTCTTCCACAGACCAAGCAATTTGAACTCTAACAGTATCAGCCTAGGCCCTATAGGTGAGTTCTAGCTGACGTCATTGTTTACATTCTGCTTCATGTAAACAAAATCTTGCCTATACTCCACCGCCCATAGATTGTTTATTCTCAACTGAAGCCAAATGAACAATATAAACTAAGGCCCTTTACTGCACAGCCCATCGAGTATTTATTCTCAAATGAACAATAAAAACTAAGGCCCTTTACTATATACACACAGCCCATGGAGTATTTATTCTCAACTGTAACCAATTGAACATTATAAACTAAGGCCCTTTACTGCACAGCCCATAGACTATTTATTCTCAACTTTAACCGAATCAACAATATCAACTAAGGCCCTATGCCCCACAGCCAATCGATTAACCTCAACTGTTATCAAGCTAAATCAGTCTGACACCTGGGATTTAAGTTCAGCGAGCTTTAGAAGATGACAGAACTTATTGCACGTGTGATCACGGATGAAGTTGCTTATGGCCCTATCTGACAAGTCGCCACAGCAAAATAGGATCGCATTGCCATCTTGTGTAAGAAACTTGCTTCTGGCGATTTCCGGGAAGCAGAGTGAGTACTCGACTCCGTTTATGTCGGTCACAATGAGCTGGCCCTCGGATCTCTGGTGGGTGTAGTGAACAAACGTTTCTGCCTTTAAAACAACTTCACTGTCATCCTCCCTTAATATATTGCCTGTATTGTTTATGTACTTCTCAAACTGGCCTTGAATGTATGGCTCTATGGTGACAGACTCGCCATTCATGCTAGCATAATACACCTTGACATAGGTAAATGTTTGCCCAAATTGCACACATATTTGGACTACTTTACGGGTGTGTTTGAAAGTTGTCCCAAACAGTTGTTTTATTCCGTCGATTTCGGTTTTCTTGTACTTTTTCAGGACATACTGTCCTGAAGGAAGACCATTAATTGATTTTGCCATGAAGGCATGTCTAAACCCTCCACTTGAAAAGGGATCTAGCTTAACAGAAACTGTTGCCTCCTTCGGCTCAAGCCACGCCATTTCCGCTACTGAAAACTCCTCGAGATTTAGTGCCACTATCTTAGCCTCTGGAGTTATTATTTTTCCACCTTCCAGCATTCGGTTCAGCGACACTAAAGCCGCCACTGTCGGTTGCAATGACGACTTTGAAGTTGACATCACTGATGTCATACACTTTGAGCTTTGATTACGAGGTATCGGAGGACTTTCTTGGATTATTTCGGTTTCTAACGGTATGATGTCAAGGATTCTTATAGGTGTTACCTTCCAGATTTGTATCAGACTCGCGTCTTGGTATGATGGCCCCCGCTCACCGGCGAAAAAATCGCACTCCATACTCGTTTTGAAATGTTTTCGGCATGCTTTCTTAATGTTCTCTAAAGTTGCCTCTTTGTTCATAGGTACTAATGTCAAGGGTAACATTCGTGAATACTTCTGGTATTTACCTTCGACTGTCGAGGTTAGGCTGTTCGCACCTAGTCCGCTTGGACCTGCTTCATCTTTCTTATGACATCTTTTTTTGACCATTTTCTCCTGTAGTCGTTCCATTTCGTTCGTTTCGACATAGTCGATGCGTTGAGAAAACAGGCTACGATTCTTCCACGTGCGAAAAGTGACAGATCAAAGTCCCGTTGCACTGTGAGCTATGGTGTCGATGGGCCGCGCGGGGTTTTTGTTTAGTTTAGTTTTCACAGATAAGTGGTGTGAAGTGAAGGCACAACGAGTGAAATATAAATTTAGATAGATAATTCTTAGAAAAACATTAAAGTGATCGAAAAAAATGCAAATAAAACATATACTGGATTTCATAAAATGTTAGAAAATTGCTATGGCGTCAATGGGCCACCATAGATATCTCATCAAATGACGTTGAATGTTTCTCTTGCACGCCACACCCTGAGGCGATTCTGCCTGTATCTGGTCCCCAAAGCACACTGTAATTTTGAATGGTTGGTTTTCATACGCTGGTGACAATTTTTTCTCCTCTCTTTTTAAGCAGTAGTAGATCTCCAGCCTTCAATTCCCTTTCGGACGCTTGTCGTTTCTTGTCTGCATAGTCATAGTCATAATCATTCTTTTGTACCGAAAGGGACCATCATGTGTTGAGAAGGTTGTTATGTTCCGAGAATCTTCATCTAGTTCTATCTGATGGAATTCATGACGAAGGTCGAGCTTTGGAAACACTGTGCTACCATTAAAATTCTCTAAAACCTCATCAACAGTCGGCATGGGGATTCTGTCACGCACTACTGCTTCATTAGCACAGCGTATGTCCACGCATACACGTAAAAACGTACTATTTTAAACAAGTTTTCGATTTATAGTTTTATACTCTATTTAATGACCCTGTTCATTTTTTTATCGCAAATTGTAAATAGGACTGTATTAGTTAAAATTTAGTGCACTGTTAAATTTGATTGTACTAGAATTTTGGATTTTGTTTTTAAAGTCAATTTGATCATATATTTGCATGCTAATTTGCGCTATACAAATAATAAATATTATTATTTTTATTATTATTTTTGTTACACGTATGTCTCCTGAGGGCTTTGGAGCGACTATGGGGTTAACCCAGGAGGTTGGACCCTCATTCCGCTCTCTTTTATCTTTTCTCTATAAGATCCTCAATTTTGGCTGTAACTTTATGTCGCAGTGCAAAAAGGACCCGTCTAGGCTTCTGCGCAACAGGAATCTTACTCTCATCAATATGCAGTCTAAGTTTGTAGTCAGTCAGTTTCCCGATCCCACTGAACACTTAGGGGTATTTATCTTGCAGATAGGACTTGATGTCAAGTGCACTAGCAACGTTACTATACTCAAGGTTAACAGAACCCCTAACTGCTTAAAGAATGTATGCCCTAATAAACAACGTCCTTCATCTGTCACAACAAATGTGGAGTGCACTTTTCTATCACCACTGGATATCTCAACTTCAAATTTGCCAATAATTGGGTGTTGTTTACCCCCCACAAGCAAACAGTTTCTTATCACACTTAGATAAGTCAGCGTTCAGACCTTGCAACTTCAACTACTCATACTCATTAAGACTAATCAGGTTACTCACTGATCCCGAGTCAATCAACATATCCCCTACAATACCATTTATACCTACTGGTACCATTGGCATCTTGTTGTTACTTTTGTCGTCCTTGATTTTTCGTTTTTCCCCGGCACAGCAAACCGCAAAATGTCCGGTAACATGGCATTAAGTACACCTCCGTCCCCTTGCTGGGCATTTTATATCCCTTATGATGTGGCCCTCTCGTTGACAGTTATG
Organism: Hydrozoanthus tunicans; assembly: GCA_026413305.1. Classification (NCBI taxonomy): domain Eukaryota; kingdom Metazoa; phylum Cnidaria; class Anthozoa; order Zoantharia; family Hydrozoanthidae; genus Hydrozoanthus; species Hydrozoanthus tunicans. Next base: position 8,615 of record JAOBAT010100967.1, read on the forward strand.
GCAGATAAGTTTTCTTTTCTCGCCAGACTGTTTGACATAAATTACACTTGTCGGTTTTGACTCGCCACTCTTGGGTATTCGCTGTTTCCCATGCTCTTGCTTTCTCAAGAGCCTGTTCAAAAGTGATATTTTTAGTTCCCAACAGTCTCCTCTTTAGTTTCAAGTTCTTAATCTGTTCTGTCAGTTGATCACTCAAGTTATCCTCCAATTACAATGTCTTGCTTGCTTTTGAAGGCGAGCAGCGAACTGGTCAGCGGTCTCGCCGTCCATGAATCTCTTTTCTCTCGAAAAACATGTTGCTCGTATGGGAAATTTTCCTTGAACCTGAAGCGATAATCCAGCTTTCTTATAGCTTTTTGGTTGGCATCGTCTAGGCTTGCAGGAGGGTTATGGTCCGACAGGTCTTCGATCAAGTCTTGGAGGTCCATTCTGACGAAGAGCAGCAATTGAGCCGTCTACTTTTTCGGGTCATTCATACTTTGACCCTCGGCGTAATATTCAAAAGCTCGCTTACATATTCTCTATTTTTCCGCAACTTTAGGCGTTGATCCTGACAATTCAAACACTCGCAGGTGTTTGCTGGGTTCGTACTGCAGGGCACTATGGCAACCACGTTTTTACTACTCGGAAAGTATGATCTATACTTTGCCTCTTCGATTCGTGTTCAGCCAAGATATCCAACCTCTGCACAATACTGTGCAGATCTGACTGATAGTCCAATACCACCCGAATCCAGAGTTTCTGCTTTAAGAAACTGAATGAGTCAGGGATTTCTAGAAAACTCTACTGTAAGAGAGTGGTGTGGACAGGGTGTGCTCCCAAATATGACCTTGTTCTTTGGAAATACTTAAAGAAAATAGGACTTAGGATGTAGAAGGGTGAAAACAATGAAAGTTCTGAAAGATGGAGGTAAACTTTTTGTCAAGGCAAACATATATAAAAGTTTCAGCAATGGCATAACCAGGCCAGTTGTTATTCTCTTTAAAAATGACAAACCATCGCAGGTTCACTGTGAATGTGCAGTTGGGAAATCTGGAATGTGTTGTCATGTTATTTGCGTTTTGTTATACCTCGAATTTTTTCAAAGACTGGTACAAAGTTCCTCTCCCTCATATGCACTCAGAAACTTCAAAGGTGGCATAGGAAAGGCACTAGTAGTCAATCCAAACTCGGTTATGTCATCTTCCATTATCCCCCTTTAAAAACTTAAAATCCTCCAGAAAAAGGGCAGGGGTATCTTACGCACCAAAAAAAGTAAACAAGCATCGAGTAACTAATGAAACTTCAATGGAAGTAAGTGATTGGATGAAAAGAGATGTCAATGGCATGCTGTTCAAGATGGAAATCGGTGTCAAGGAAACACAGATTAACGTAGAGAATCACGTTTACACTACATTGAAAAAATATGGAGTGAAATCTTGGTTATTTGGTCAACTTAATTATAACTACCATTACAGGGTTTACACCTGTTTTATTTGATCCATTACCCCTCAAACCCAAGTTTACCAACCTTCAGGGTATCTGGCACATGCCATTGCAAACAAATGTTCAAGTTGACAACTCTGGAAGAACCAATCAGCATCACGACATTAGGACTTTAGGAACCATTGAGACTGAGCAAAAATCCATGTATGAGCATACAGAAATAAAACAAAAGATACAAAGCTTTGCAAACGATAAAAACAGATAGTCAAAATGATTCAGATGTTAAACAGTAACTACAAAATAAATTGATACATTGCACTTAGCTATAACTACAACATTTTTACTGTCGTACTTACCAGAAACAACGTCTTTCAATGTATTCTTAATGGAAAGAAATTATCTTCTAATAGATGTAGTGAAAATGGTAACAATATTATTACAACATGGGCTCACGGGGAGAATAATCTTATAAAAAGAGCAGGTGAACAAAATCTTAACAAAGTTCCTACATTTGCATTCCTAAAACTAGTCAGGGCAAGGGTCAAGAAAGAGGCAACAAAAGTTAAAAGAGTACATTTTACATAAGCACAAATCCATATTTATAAATATTATTGATATTTGTACGTGTTCATTTGAACACAAAAACAGATTCATATTTTGGAAAAAAGAAAACACACTGTAATTTAGAAGTTAAAACTTCATACTGTAATATTCATATTATTAGCAATTTCTAAAAAAATAAATGTAGTAACTCAACAAAAAAAAACACCTTTGTAGCCTTGTTGTATCAAGCTAAAATATACTCGAAAGAATAAAATACTGTTTTTATATATCCATATTAAAGTTTGTGGAAGTGCTCAAAATCTTACTCGGATTTCTGCTTAGACAACGGAATAGTTCTTTACAAACAGAAATTCTTAGATGGTAGTTCTTTGTATTTGATAAACATTTACTGCGAATTAGTAGTGTCCCGGTTTACATATGTGTGTATCTCATGGGCATAATACTGCATACAATTTTTTTGTACTAATTAGTACTAAATAACAATTAAAAAAACAGGGATAGCACTATTCCGTACTAATTAAATGTTGTATGCATTTAGTATTTGTACTCTATTGTTCATAGTTGTTTCTATTTTTCATTTATTTCTAATCTTTTGGACCAACTGGTTCTTTTGTAACATTGACGACATGTACAGTGTTATCCAGCATGCCAGCATGCATTCAAAATTGACCAATCACGGATACGACCGATTGCATTTTCATTGTACATTCTGAGGGTGGCAATATCAAAGTTTAAGGTTATCTCATTCTCAAGATATTGTTCACTGAACCTCATGGGTGGCCTGTTGTGGTGCAGGCCTTTCTTGTGGCACAAATCAGTGATTGCAAAACCTTTGTCAGTCATGACAATTTTCTTTGGAGTAATTTTCTTATTCAATCTACTTTTTACATTTGTCGGTTGGAAATTGTTTCTAAAAAACTATGCAAGCATAGACACAACAAACTTCTCCTATTAGGCATTGAGCAAAGAATTACTGTGTACCTGGATATCTCTATTTCGGGATCAAGGATGGTAAAATTAGTGCCATGTGAGACACATCAGCTTTTGGAAGACGGTTTTTACCGAACCTGCAATGTTAAAAACAGTAATGGTCCCAGTATACAGTGTATTTTACAATGGTTACATGGTAATGTCAATATAGTGATTAAACAAGGTAATGTCAGTATAGTAAATAAAATTATGATAAATTTGCCTATTTCTAATTAAACTGTTGTCAAAAATCAAAAAAGCTATTTAAACAGTAAAGCTATAGTTTAAACGTCATCATTCACCTTCACAGTTCACTGTAAAAAGGTCTAGGGAGGACAACTCGCCCATTCCTAACCACATTACATGCTCTGCCACCGGACCCCTTTGGGCAACTTTTCGGTGTGTGGAGGCTACTATCTTAGTTATAAACATTCCAGTGCCGGACGTCCAGAGCTACATACACAGGAACAGGAGGCTTGTAGCGTATGATGACAAATACACTAAATAAAAAAATCAAAATTATTACATGTTTGATATTCCTGACAAAAAATAAAGACTATATAATATATACTTTATTAGCCTACATGCAGACGCCAGTATTCGCTCGGCCAGTCTGACAGGTGTAAAAATTAAGTGGCTATGTATAAACTAATACTTTATTTGTTAAATTTTTTATTTCATGACAAAAATAAAAAATAACAAATCATAAAAATGCTTAAGAAAAAGTGCAAACAAAGCAAAATTTTAACAAGAATGTATTTTCAATACCTTGATAGATCAGACACATATTTGGCAGCTGTATAGTCATCTTCAACAACAGTGTCAGGTATTTCCAGAGTGGGATCAAAGTCATGGGAAAGAAAATTGTCTGCAAATGTAAAAGATAAGTAATACATACAGCAGTTATGTAAGATTCAGTGTGCCGAAAATAGTTTGCTGATGTAAAAAAAACTGAGTAACAAACTAGCTAAGAGGCCATTAATTAAGTTGATTAGTTGTAGCAAATTATTCCGAGTCAAAGACATATTATACCTCAACGTCATCAGAGTTACTGGTAAAGGATTATTTTAGCAGGGATTAGGATAATGGTTGTTGTGTTGGCTTTAGCTTCGGCATTTTGACATCAGCTAAGATAGATGTTTTTCAGGTCTCTTGGATCTTCCTTGATGTAATAATGACGATTGACCAACTTTTTTGTCAACCACATTTAATTGCATTAAAGTTAGGTACTGTAGTTACTCGAATGCTGAATATAATTATTATCTAAAGTATCTAGACATATATATGCATAATTATGTAGTAATTTTTAAATTATAGCATTTGCCACGAAATATAAAAATTCAGACCACAACTGTTGAATACATAATTTATTTATGTTAACACCATTTTGAATGTCACAAGCGTTTAATCAGCTGCTGGATGCTGTGATTCAGGTGGCTCATCACCAGAAGGGGGAACAACCAGGACTCATTCTGCTGCTCTTGAGCCAGTGCTTCACCAAATGGACCAGGCTGATCAGTACAATATGGGGTTTTAGAAAATTTTGCATTCTCGTTATCATCATAAGCAATCAATTTTGCTGTAGTGGTATGTAACATTTCGATAATAGTATCAGAAATTTTATTTACTAACTAAAATAACAGAAGCCTGATCATTGATTTTTAATTATTTTTTAAGAACTCAAACCTTGTTACTTCTTTATCACCAAGATTGCAAGTCTTTGGCTTTCGTTTCCGTTTTAGCACTAAACCCCTTTTCCAGGATTCATGCCCACTTCCCATGGGCTTGAACTGCATTGATGGAATAAAAGCTGAAAAAGCAAAACAGGGCCAGCCGTGATATTAAACTGGTCTCATTATGTGTCACTCATCCTCTGTGCATGCGCAGTACCTATAGTCTGAACAATACCTGAGGTACTTCAACAACTACTTGCTAACTCATGATCGTTTTTATACTGGTAGCAAAACTGTAATATCCCTTGAAACGGCAATTTCCCTTGACCAAGTTTCAGTATTTGTTAACAACTTGCATGGAGCAATGAGGATCAATCCTGATTTAAAAAGTGGTGAACTGAGTAACTAAAATCCCCCTATTTACCAGTTTACTCAAAACCCTTTAACTAACATCAAACCATTTCAACAGGTAGAGTTTCAACAAGGAAATCGAAGTTTTCGGTAATGGCCCACAAACCGAGTTTTCAGCATCTTGTGTATTTCACGAACTGTTTTTTTAGGGGTTTATTTTGGGGATCTGTCCGTTTTGGGGGTCCACCGATTTCACCAACGCAACGAAAACCTATTAGTTTCTTTATTTAGTTTTTCGTTTAATTACTGTATCAGTTGTACGATAAGATACAAAACCAACATTTCGATCTTACCACTGAAACTTGATTTAACTAGAGTATCCACGTGCCTCACAAGATGTTTTCTCATCTTTCGTCGACTAAACTGGCCTTTAGTGTCGAACTGGCATACTAATTAGATTATCCGGCAGATCCACTCCATGCACATCTGCTAGAACATACAGCTCTACCAAACTGTAGGTAGATGTGAACTGTCACTCGGGACATTACTTTCGAACTTCGAAAAATAAACTATTAATTGCTCCTGATCTAGGTTTTTCACGGCATCGAACGTGAGGTCCACCGCAATCTTGTCAGATCACATAAAAACGACGAGCCATTGTTTTGAAGCCAATGAGATGCCGAGAATTAAATTGAGACCAGGGCCTATCTGTTTGGTAAAAGATTCTAACTACGATTTTACAACAGCTTCGGTAAAACTTTGCCAATTTCTAGAAAATTTTGCCAAAAAAGCTACTTTAGAATATTGGTGTTTGAAAAATTACATGTCAATTTTAATTTCTCCTAAATTTGATCTAAGAGCATTGTTTTGGCCTGGTTACTCCTTTCCATTTCGTCGAGTTTGCCCTGTAGCGCCATTTTGTCATCTTTTAAGTTTGAAATATTTCGATGAAACCGGTTTAAAACATATGCAAGCTCTTCACTGTTGCGATGTACCGATTGATTTCAGTAAAATTGAGTCTCTTGTCTACAGAAAATTTTTCTCTCTCGAGGGACAAAAACTTTCTCTTTAACGCTTTCTTTTTTTCTTTTTCTCCATGTAGCCTTTCTTTCAAGGCTCTTATCTGGGAGTATTTTTTTTCGTTGCCCATTCGATTCTTTAGAGCGGCATGTCGAAACTCTGTCTTTTCTGTCTTCTTGGAGGTAGTATTTATTTATTTAGTGTCATAGACAAACTTAATGCTGCTGCTATTTTCGGAGCCCTTGTGTAATTTATAAAACTCATAAACATCTGTATTTGTGATATCAGAATCCGGAGAAAAGACGGGAGTTAGAAGCCATAGAAGAAACACTGTCTTTTCTGTCTTCTTGGAGGTAGAAACATTACCTGAAACATTTCCTCGGCCATGGTACTTCGGTGGTGGATCGTAAACCCAGCTTCGACTGCGTCAAGTAAAACTTCTCTGGTAAGCTGACTTTAGTAGATTTTCACATAGAAATTTGTTAGATCAAAATAAGAGAGCACAATTTTTCCTTGTATTGTATCAGAAGTCTCGAAATCAGATATTTCGACTCAAAACTTTATTTTGAAACCTTAAGTTTCCTATAGGATATCACTCAACGGGCTTCTGATATCTTTGTAGTGAAAGATTAACATTCTTTGCTGTCAAATACGGCTTAATATACAAATTATGACATAATCAATGTGTGGCGTGCGAGTTTCTACAGCTGATAGAAGCACGAGACCATGATGTTATGCGTGGCAAGTACTCTGGGTTGTCCTACTTACTCGCCTGTTTCTCCCTGACTATCAACTAATAGACGCCAATTTTCTGGCAGAGTGTTCAGAAATAAATCATTTATAAATAACAGTTTGTTTGAGTAGGTGAAATTCACAAAAAACCCCAAATACAACGACCGGCTTCTGAAAATCTCCAGACGGTGTACCTTACACAACATATTATTTGAAAGTAATTTGGGAAGGAGTGAACGAAGATACAGATCTTCTTCCATGAACGTAATACAGAATTTGACCCGACCTGTTAATGTTTCACATATTAGCTGGTGCCAAAAATTTTCATCTTTGTCGTAGAAACGGACGATTGAAAATTTAAACGGTAGTTTTTCAGATGTTTTGAACCTATATCTATATTCTTAAGTATTCAGCAGTTGTTTTCAGAGAATATGCTGTTCATAATGAGTACGTTAATTGGTATAACAGTAGACTGTTAACATATGTGATGGTGCCAGCTTGTATTGCAAACATATCAAGGCCTGTCTGAACTGGATGTGGGAAGAAAAAAAGCTTTAAAGGAAGAAATTGTACTATACTGCCAGTATATGTAATCAACGTTATTACATGTTTTTACTTTGCTTCAACTAAAGTAGCCTAAAAGTTGACACATCCCGTTGATTTTCCCAGCTTTCGACACTAGTTTTTCTGCGAGTCATTTTTTTAATGACTACTAGTTAGAAGGTTTCTAAACTCATCAGTTAGTTTGTTTATTCTACTTCCGGTTTTTTTTTTCTACTCATTATTCGAAGTCTTTTCAGTCGAACAACGTAATGTGAATTGCAAAATTAGTCCAAAAAAATGATGGCGGCAAGCGTTAATGGGGCGAAACTCTCAACAGTGAAACCTAATTGTGCTGCGTGGGTGATGCAGGTGTTTTGAAAATATTCGTGCACCGTCCACCCCACGGTACATCGAGACAGCCACACAAAGATAACTGTTAAACACGATATATATAATTCCTTAATTCGCTTCGATTAACATTTACCCTCCCACGCTGCGCGCTCACAAAAAAGGCCAATCTTCAGTAAAATTCCCAGGGTTTTTGCACGTGGGTTGTCTTAGCAAAGTCAATAAAATTTTAACGAAAACATTTCCGGTGTTCAGTGCTTCCGGTACAAGAACATGATTCCGCTCAACTCGAAAGTTTGCAACTTTGGCCGAAACTCTCGACCCTATTTTATCGAGAATTTCGGCCGATATTTTTAGACTATTTATGCATTTCACATTATGCTGTTCGGCAAGAATCGAGTGTGTGTCGTTTGGTTTTATGTGTTTTCAATCAACCGCGTTCTTAATTGGGTAATAGCGCTACTAAAACAGATCGTTTACTCTTTCGGCAGTCTAAGTTGGATTGTTTACATCCCCGAACTATAGGACTGTGCAGTATTCCCGAGGTTGTGAGACAATCGCATAAGAAACGTTTATTACTTTTCTCCCACGATCGATAATTTCTTTCTTTTTTTAAAGGGCCAATATTAATACTTATAATTCAAAACTTAAAAGCAAAATTAGTTAAAAACTCTCTTAATACTATCCCCGAATCAATATAAAAAGAGTCCCGAAACTGCATTTATACTTGCTACAAGAATGAAATTAAGATGGAATGAAAGACAGCAATCTATATTTTGCTTTTTGGTTGTCTGCTTCTCAAGGCGACCAGTTATGAAAGACTAAAGGCTCTAGTTGCACAAGTTATATCTACGCCATAAGCCTCGGCGGTGTTGGACAAAACAGGGAACACTATCGACGGAGTCATTTTAAAGTAATATATTCGCTTTACCGATATATTTTAGAAAAAAAAATCTTAACGACTTTCATATGAACACGAATTCTAACAAATACTAGATTTAGGGAAAAAAAGTCGTGCCGCGTGAGTAAAGCAGGTATTTGAATTCACTAACCTGTTGTAACAACACGTGTGGGAGTTTGTACATTGCAAAGGGCCGTTTTCTGTTTTACATTTTGTGGTTTGACAAAATGTGCGACAATAAGATTCAATAATATATTTCATGGAGTTCTCGAAACATGGTTCAGGAATGATGTAAACTTTAAGTGCAAATCGTGAAAAACGGTGGTACCCAGCATAACTTTAGTGAAACTCCAAATTGAGAAACCCAGTCGTGCTGCGTGGGTGATGCAGGTGTTTTAAAAATATTCAAAAATTTGCAATTTTGGCCGAACTTCTCGACAATATATCTTATGCAGATCTACGACACCATTTAGCCGGATTTACTTTTGGACGATATGCAACGGCCAGAATCGAGTGTGTGTCGGTTTGGTTTTATGTGTGCTCCATCTACCCCGATCTTACTTGGGTGTTTGTGCTAAACAGATCGTTTACCCTTTAAGTCAGTCCAAGTTGGATTGTTTACATCCCCGAACTCGGGCCATAAAACTCCCAAAGTTGTGGGACAATGAAATAAGTATCTTTTATTACTTTTCTCCCACGATGAACGTTTCCTTTCACTCTTTATAGGGCAATTATTTAAAACAGTTTTTAATTAACATTTTTAAGGTTCGGTTTCAATATCACTTTTCAACCTTAAATAATTAAATACTCATTTACTTCTCTTAACATTGTCACCAAATTAAAACAAAAAGATTAGCTTTTCATCCTCATTTGTACTTGCTTCTACCAATTCCGTAAGTCTTTGCAATCAACTTTGTAAAGAAGAAATTAAGGTGGAATGAAAGAAACCGTGGATATTTTGCTTTTTGGTTGTCTGCTTCTCAATCCACAACTTCTACTAAAAAAAAGGCTAGGCCGCCATTGGACAAAACAGGGATTAGTTTCGAGTCATTTTAAGATAACACCTACGCTATACCGATATATTTTAGAACTATCTGAACTCTTAACAACTGATTTACGAAATACTAAATTTAGGAAAATAGCACAGTGAAGCAGGTGATTTGAATTATGCAACCTGTTGTAGCAACACGTGAGGGAGATTTTACAGTACTAGAGATCATTTTCTGTTTTACATTTTGTGGTTTTGACAAAACGTACGAAAATATGATTCGACAATCTTTTCATGGAGTTGTTAACCATGCTGCAGAAACCACAGAACTTTTCGCAATTCAAAGTATTGATTCAGATTATCGATTGATCATTCAACGGAAAGGTACTGGAGATACAAGAAAGTCATCGAGTTCCCTTGTTGTAACATCTATGGATTCTTTATTGACTCATGAACAAATTTAGCGGACAAATCATTTAACGCAATCAAAATATATGTCAGGGTGTACAATATGAATGAACATTTTTTCAATCTGGATAATAAACGTAAGTATTGTAGTATAAGTAAGTAAGTGTTTTGTTCTTTGGTTGAGTTATACGATTTTTATGAAGGCAGCGCAACCAATTTTACGTGCAGGGGATTAACAAAATAACGAAACTCAACATTTTAGTCTGACAAACAGACAAACTTCATGTCTTTGTTTATTCAAATAAAATAAAGAGCATCAGCTTGAAGATTTTAGATGCTATTTTATTTCACTTCTTTCTTAACTGAGCATGATTATTCTTACTCCTTGAAACGACTGTACGTGAATGACAAATGAATTTTTGCTTTCTGAAAGAGAATTTTCCTTCTGCTCACCGAAAAACCTCTGTAATATGGTTTATTATTTATTTAACACTGATTTCATAAGAAATTTACTTAAGTCACTAAATACATGTACACTTCCTGTTTTGACTCCTCAATAACCAGTAGACAATCTGAGTTTGCATTGTTTTGAAAAGACGGTTTTCCCTCAGTTGTAGCTCCTTATATGATATATATTATATGACTCGTAAAATTATTTGTAGTCCAATCAAAAGTCTTTCTCATACTTATTTTTTTCGTGTAACTTGTGTCTCGCAAACAGCACTTTCTGCTGAAATTCTAATATTCTGGGCCACTATGGCTCAAATTCTTTTTTCGTTAGCTCTGCTTTTTTTACCTTTGATTCTTTTTAGTCCCTATAATATTTTCGAACAACGACCACCGTGACCCCTCCCTCCTTAACTTTAAACGTTACAGCTTAGACAACAGAGTGTCAGATTATCGAAGATCATTTTAAAAACTTTATAATTTAAATATTTGAAACAACTTAGACACGAAAACGTCGCAACACCTTTATTCTCCTACAGCTTCAAAATTATTTTGCTGCGAATTTATAGTTTTCTCTTCCATGAATTACATTTTTCTAAGACGTGTACCGCTTGATGTCGAGTTGCAACATACCTGAGTTAGTTAAGTGTAGATGGTCTACGATTAATCTGTCATAAGCTTGTCTGAAAGCGTCTTAAGAAGGGGAATTTCTGTTAGATTTTACTTGTGTAATTGCTTTCTAATGTTACTTTTTAAGAAAATATTCCAATTCTGTCGATTTCCTGTCCTGACTTTTCAGATTGACCTCATACCTGTAAAGCAAATAGAATGAGAAACGAATTATCGAACCGAAACAATAAAGCTTGATCTCGCTACCGACAGGATACAATACCGTTGTCGACGGGTATTCCTTCTTATTGTTTGCGAGACTCTTTTACACACTATTGGCGAAGTTAAGTCTAGAACAGTCAATATATTTCTTTATATACGGTTTGCAGCAGTTCGTTTCTTTTACATATGTTCTTTGTTGCCAAAAATGAAAATTGGTATCAATGGGATAGAAGCTGCTCCTTGGGGCAATATGAATCCTGCTGCGATAAAGAGTCAACAAAACATGTAAAAACTAAAAAGTAATGAAAAGGCACCAAGCAAAACATCGTCACCGTAACCACACAAAACCAAAATACCTGTGGCAAAACGTAAGCATAGAAAGACGTTTTTTTGTTCTACAAAGCTAAATAGCTAAAATAAACTCTAAAAAAGCTAAAAGAACCATAGTTTACCAGGTTCTAAGTAACGGAAAAACAATTGGATTTTAAAACGACAAGTTGAATTAAGATGACGACTCCGCCGGCCACAGTTTATGGACTTACGTTTACTTCAAATAATCCTTGCCTCTAAACCGTACGGAATGAAAACTTTGTTTGAAATTAAGGGAAAGTTGTTTTTTCTATTTTTGTTAGTAACAACTTTTTTTAGAATTCTTTGCGACATACTTATAAAATTGTAAGTTGCTGGTTCATTGGTACGTATCCAGATAGCAGTAGGGGGTTCGCTGGTGGCTGGATTACAGCGTGGAAGCAAACACTTGAAATATGTCATAATCAAAACCGAGTTGTTATAAGAGAAAATAGATTACTGAATCACTCAAACGGAAATCTCCGTGGAGCAGTTGGGTAATACAGACTTCGCAGACTCAGGTTAAAGTTCTTAGTCATGTAACGTGAAGTCTTCATTCCTTAACTGTTCATTTTTTCAGCACTAACGTTAATTTAAAACTTGTGAAAATTTTTAACAAAAAGGCTGCTCCACACTTTCACAATAGAGGACAGACTTTGTACTTTTGCTAGATATTGAATAGGAAAGGAAGAGCTATGTAAGAGATTTGGTTTCTTTGGTACCACCAGGTAGTTTTGATGTTTTGGTATTGCTATTTGTAGTAAATTCGGCCCACACATTTCTTGAAGTGCAAAAGAATTTCTCCATCAAAAACAATTTACGAGGAAGATACCGCGACCATCGTAAACCATCGACGACATTCTTTAAAACTATCTAACCCTTGTATGTAGGTTAATCAACTTTCGTTGAGCTTACCAAATATACAGTTGAGAAATTGTGCCATGTATAGTGGTCGTCCCTGGCAAGCACTAACAATCATAACTTCTAGCCTCTTTTACTAATGATGTTAAGTTTATTAGTTTAAAGCTTAAAAATTTCATATGATTACTTTTTTGAAATAATTTGGTGACTACATTACCTTTAGATGCAGTTGTTCGTTTTGAAGCAAATCAAATGGCCGTTCTAAGGAGCTTGAACCTTTGGATTCTGTTTCTTGGTCTTTTTCATCTAATACTGGCAAAAAGTGGGATACGTAAGTATATAAAGACTTTTATCCTCCCATTAGTAATTTTCTAAATTAAATTCTTTGATATTTTGTTAGTATTGCTTGCGCTACATTTGCACCTTTGTTTCCCATTCATTGTTGAAACGTGTTTCTTGTCGGTTTTAATATTGGTTGATCCAGAAAACCGTTTTCAAGTTCGTGCAGGATGAATTATAAGTTTGTTTAATGGTTTTTATTGGATCGCTTTTGTTGTCTGTTTGAATTGAAATCCTCTCCTTTTAGTTTTCTCAAAGGAGTATCAATATACTTGCGATGTGCTGTAGGTATATTCCTTCTATTTTTTTCTCCAATGAAACCGTTTTCCTTATGTTCAAAACTTTAAGTATTCACGTTTTTTATTGTTATTCTTGGACTAAATTAATTTCTAAGAGACACATTTTGAAAGCAGGTTTTTTTCTCTTTGATGACAAAATTTTTTGTTCTTTGTTTATCAAGTATGATGGCAACTTTCTAACCGAAATCATCTCTATGCAAGTATTTAAAATAACTCAGCCTGATTCATGACAAAGAAAGATCCTAGACTTTTCACTGCAGAAACACGCCCAAGAGCCGTCAGTCCCGTTGGAAGGGCGGGGGGTAGGGGTAGTGCAATGGATGCGCTCGCTTCCCCCCACCCCACTTCCGAAGGTCCAAGTTTTTGTGAACCAACTGTTTTAAAAATAACATTGTCATCAACGTGCACCTAAATAAAGACATTACAGGGTGATTTTAGAAAAAGTAAGGCTATTAAACATGTATAACAAAACTCAGAACAAGTGATGAGTGAAAAAAGAATATTTTGCTCTCTAAAACTGCAAATTTTACTCGGCCAAAAAAGTATTTTGCATTTCATAAAAATTGAATTTTTTTTCAAGTCTCAGACAGCTTAATTTCTTGAAGTTTTCCGTTGTCATCGACCACCAAAGACTCGCACTTTAGGCCCTTACATGGTCCGTCTCCTAATATCGCACCCCCGCAAAAACCTTAGCTTCGGGCCTAAGCTGTAGCAAAGTATTTTTATACTCGTCTTGATTAGTTTAGGTAAGATAAGATAAAAAGGGGAATCTTTTATTCCAATCATTTTGCTACCATTATTTTCAAAAATCTTGTAGTAATTTATTGTACCTGCTAACTTTAATTTTCAAAGCCATTGTTTATCTTAAAACTAACATATATATTACGAACGTATATATAAGAACGTATATATTCTCTTTTCTTTCATTAGTGTTTGATTTTGAGGGTAGTGGCACGCCATCTGAATTATCCTGGGTGAGTTCTAAGTCGACCGTGAGTCTCAGTGGCGAGCGATATAAACATGGTACCAAATCTCTAAAGTGGACCTGGAAGGCAAGAGCTAAGTTGACATTTAACTTAGACTCTCACAACATACAAGGTGATAACATGAACAAAGGGGGCATCAAATTGTGGATATACAGCGAAACTATTCGGCAATCTGAGTGCTTGACGGTAAGGATGATCAAATCCTGCAGCCGAGGAGGTCAGCATAAACCTTCTTTTCGTATTTCTTTGGACTTTACTGGTTGGCGAGCAGTCTGGGTGGGTTACCACGAGTTTAGGAACTGTCCTTCTGAGCCACGACACAGATGTTCCAGGGGAAAACTGCAGGGGTTGATAATCAGAGCACCTAACAGCCAAGGGACCACTCCTGTTTATATAGACCTGCTTCAATGGGTTGGATCTTTGACCTATGGAATGTCACGTGACGATACAGTTCCGCTTATCAAATGTCTCAAGTGTGCAAAATTAAAGAGCGGAGTAAAGGAGCGAGACGCTCTTCGCAAGTACTCGCGGTTCCATTATTTTTTCCAGACGTACAGATGGAGTGTTGTTAAACCCCCCGCCCCTCCCTCTCTCGCGACTGGAGTATTGACAACGAAATTGAGCGAAATTCTTCGTATTAAAAAGCGACTGCTGAGCTGGTATGCAGACGATAACACCTCATTCATTAAGCTTACTGGCCAACCTCGAGGCTTCACCTATCCACAAACTGTTGTTACTGATAACTTTTATCTACGAAAACGTTGGAACGATCTTATGGATAATGTAGACCGGGGTTACAAGGAGTTTCGTGATCTACAAGTAACACAATCGCGGGATTCTAAGAAAAGAATCACTGGTTCGCCACTGTTTAGCAGGGTTAGTTATTTGTGAATTGCTATGGGTTAAACTATTTATGGCTATTGTTTGGTCATCAACTCTAACTGCTTTCGCTAAATCAAAGAAGTTACTTTAGGAATATTGAACTATTTCTGTTAGGAGCTTTGAAAAAATAATTCATCAAGCTCTGGGAAAATCTATAAACAAACTAAGTCAGTTTGACAGCCTCGAGACGTTATGGAGTTAACGATGCATAATAGTTACATTGCTCTTCTTTGATATTACAATATAACGGAGTCAGGATAGCCGAATGGTTGCGGCTTGTGCCTGCCGTAGACCCGAGACCGAATTCTGGGTTCGGCACTAAGACTTGGTCTTGTCTCTCCACAAATTCGATTTTCACCTCACGATTTGTGCCGTCGAAACTGGCTTGATTGGGAGAATGGCCAACCACTCCCAACGTAACGACGATAAATGAAGGTAGTTTATATATGTAATGACGATAAACTGGATCGGTCTAAAGAGACTTACTGGTTAATATAATCTTAGCAAAGAGAAAGTACGATATTCTGTCAAAATTGCAGCAAAAAAGCAAAGAAGCCAGAAAATTGACATCACGTACGATATGCAACTACACACTTTTTTGTTAGAAGCAAAAAATATCAGCTGAGGCTCAGGTGATATTAAAATTTTGGGCGATTCCAGGCTCAAATTGTTCTTAAACTGTTCTAATTACCTGATTCCTCGAAACATTGGATAATACTGAAAAACGAAACAAAAGCGCCAAGAAAGACACTTTTTGCGCTGCTTTAAAAAAATGAAAAAAGTAGTAAGAAGTGAAACTTGCATGTACTTATCAATTTGTGTACAAGGGATATTATTTTATCACGATTTCAGCCGCGTGATTTTCTGCAGCTTGTTCTTAGTTTCTTGGCAACATCAATTCTTTTAAAGTTTATTAGTAAAAAAAGATTGTCAGGATTTACTTTGGGTGTATAGCCTTAAAAACATTAAGCTATGATTGTTTGCGCATTTTGATGTTGTACTTGTTAACCATTGAACACTTTTTTATATGTATTAATTCATATGTTTTTTTTTTATTGCCATAGGATTCAAAGTATGGGAAATCTAAAGATCCTGGAAAAGAGCGTAAGTTCGGACATGTGTTCCACAAAGTACTTCTTCCTTTGGCAATGGAATACCACTTGAAGTCGCGCACTATAGAAATATCGAATACTGCGTGTCAGTGGGCAAAAATCTATGGTCAAGCTGCAACAAGCTTTAGTGATAACAATGTGAAAGCGGTGGCAGGAGCAGACTCTGACATGAAGGCCGTGTTTAATCAGGCATATAAGCAGAATACCGAAAGCGTTTCTACACCAAACGACTGCAGAGGCGCTGATCCTAATAGCTATTCCAAAGTCAGGGATGCTATTACCAAGCTAAACAAAAAACGTAAAAAAAATCTTCTTCTTCTTTTTAAATATATCAAGGACCAAGGTTGGGCGAAAGGAAGTGGTATAGGTTCTTTGAATCATCAATTAAATAAGTGTGCAGGATTTGCACATGGACTTTTTTTGTTCAGTGAAGAACTAAAAGATGCTGGGCTACTAGACGATCAACTGCAAACATTGAAATACTATATTGACTTCAATGAAATTTACCAGACCACCTACGAGTTTCAAGGAACTACTGCTGACCGAATGAGAACAATCTTGCTGTATAGATTAATGGCCGTGCTAATGATGCAAGAAGAAGCGTCCGGTGTCACTCCCACACCAAAATCATTAGCGAAGGTAAACGATATGGAAAACCTCAAACGCTGGTACAACAATATTGTCAGCATTAACAAGGGGATGGCAGGAGTCATTAAGCCGGACCACACTGTCTGGCATCATCATGTCTTTTATGGATCGGCCTATGGACCTCATGCTCTCCATTTAGCAGCTTTTCTGCGATACTTACTCGAAGGCACGAGTTTTGGCGACATTTCAGACACTTCTACCAAGACAGGTCTTGATAATATAAAGAAAGGTCTCAAAGTCCTGACATATGTAAGCGTAAAGTACTCGACACCCAACAGCATTTCCGGAAGATTTCCAAGTTACACAAAGGGAGTTATGGCCCAGACTGTACCAGCGTTTGCCTACCTCGCAGTATCATCTTCGATGCAAGTAAGTACCGTACTTCACAAAAACGAATGCCGTGTATTCTTTGAATGAATTGTCAATCTGGCAGAAGAGTTTGACCCTGCATGAGCTACCGACAAAAATGAACTTCGTAACGGCACTGTTTGGTAGTCTTTGACTCTCATCAACTAACGAACCTCATCAAATTTTTGTAACCTTGATGTACGGTTTTGAAATGAATTATTTGTCTGCAAAATAGTGTCCATGTTCTGTCCGTTGAAATGTTTTGTTTGTATACTGTGACAACATCGGATCACCAAGAAGAGGTATGGTTTTCTTAGTACCAAATTATCAAAAATTATTACTAAATTATAACTTATTATTTGACTTGCATCCAGTGATTGCTAAATTTAGCAACATCCACTGGGTTGCTGTTCTTGGGGCCCATTATCCAGGCTAATGGCAAACCAGCACTAGTACTAGTTCTGATATTTCTTCTGCAAAGGAGAAAAAATAATATTTTAGAACTATAAGGCATTGTTAACCACAAAAAAGAAATTAGTAAAACAACTAAACCTATATATTCAGACCATGATCTTTATCAGGATGGCTTACGGATTGGTTGAACTCAAACTGCTAGAGCAGCGCCAAGCAACTCCTAAATACAATATTTACAAACTGTACCAAAACGAATCTGATACCTTTGATTCCACATGTGTGACGTCCCAATCCGCAAATTTTTTTAATTGAAAAAATTGTTTTCCGATCGCAAACTCATTTCACTTCTAAGCCTAACGCATTAACGACATTTTATTGAGTTAACTTTTTGTGTGTAACCGAATGTAACAAAATATCTATGGCCAGTTTGGTAAGTTCGTGCAAAAAACTTTTAGTGCGCTTGTTGATTAAACACGTAACTAATTTTTGCTGTGTTTTTTTAGGCTGGAACTAACATCAAGCTAAATGGCCCTGAAACTAAAGCTTTTCTTCGCTTTTATGATATTGGAAATGCGAAAGATTGCGGTGATGACCCGACAAAAAGCGATGGGAACATTCGACCTTTAAAAAAGTATCTCTGTGACGGGCGAATCAAAAGCGCAATTATGTACCTCAACTCTCTCGGATCTCTTCAATTAATGCAGAAAATTAACGAAATGGCATCGACTCAGAAACTAAAGAAAGATTGTTCCCCTCAAGGTCACTGGGCAAAGAATTTTGCAGCACTCTCAGTTCATCGTCGCGGAAATTGGGCTGTAACAATGAAAGGTTTCAATCGTTTCGTATGGGATGTAGAAGCTCAGAAAACTCAAAATGTGTATGGCCTTTATCAGAGTCACGGCGCTTTACAAATAGCAAACACTGAAGACCAGTTGAAGCATCAAGACGTCAAAAAAGGGTGGGATTGGACAAAAGTTCCAGGAACAACAACCATAGGCTTTGATTTGAGTGATTTGAAGACAAAAAATGACAGAAGATTTGGTCTGGAAAAGCTTGCTGGTGGAGCAACGTTCAGTGGACGCAATCCATACGACGTAAACTCGTTAAACGGGGTGTTTGGAATGAATTTCAAACAACCAACATACCAACTTCCTTCTAACTCTCCACTCAATAGCATCAATTTCTATTTTAAGAAATCCGTGGTTTTTCACGACAACTTTCTTGTTTGTGTAGGATCACATATTACTTCAAGCAATGTAAAGAATGGCAAGAAAACCCAAACTACGCTTTTTCAAGATAAGGTTATCAGCGGGACGACAGGCGCCTCATCAAGCTCCTCTGTTAACAAATGCGGCAGTGGGACAAACAAGACGCCATCTTCCTGGGGAAAAGATGCTCACGCCATCCTGGAAGACTTAAATGGAAACAGGTAAAAAAAATCAACTTATAATTATTTTACGAAAAACTTTTAAAAAAATGACTTGCTCCACTAAGCATGCGAAATGATTGCTAGTGAGAGAGAAGGGTGGACACAAGGTTTTGAGGCGGCCATGTAAAGAACATAATTGAAAGTAAGGGTAAATAACGGTCGGTTTTGATTTACTCTGCTTGAAAATTTATTTCAAGTCGTGTAGAATTTTGGTAACACTTGGTACGATCTTATGTGGCTTAAGCTTAGTTGAGGCGGGACAGTTTTTTTGGTTATTCAAACACATATGAAAGTTTATGGCTGCAAGTTCATTATTTGTTTTAAAAGATTTGGAGCTCGAGAGTTTTGTTGTCTTTTTTGCAGTTGATGTTTAGTCAGAATTCTAATACCTTTAAAAGGTGAATCAGTGTTGCACAACAAATTTAAGAGCCTCAAGTACGTTCAGACAATGAATTGCAGGGCTATTTAAGTTAATCGTCCATTATAAGCTATTAGTTGGGTAGTTCATGCAGTAGCTAAATATAACATCCTAATGCCAGCCCATTTTGACGCAGTTAGTAAACATAGAACCAACCTAAGTGCTGAACAAGAAGGAGAAGAATCATCATCAGTCAATCAATCAATCAATTAATCAATCGAAAGAGATAATGGTGCGTGGAATACAGAAACTAAAAACTAATGGTTTTTGATATAGCTCGCTAAGGTTAATTATCAGAAAAAAGGAACAAAAAAGGAAAAAAAGAATGGAACCCCGATATAACGATCCATGATAAAACGATATTCTCGATATAACGATAAAAATTCCATGCCCGTAAAAGTAACAGTAAATTGTATGCAGGGTTCGTACGGGCCCTGGAAATCCAGGAAAACCCTGGAAAATTTTTGA
This sequence comes from Hydrozoanthus tunicans, assembly GCA_026413305.1. NCBI lineage: Eukaryota > Metazoa > Cnidaria > Anthozoa > Zoantharia > Hydrozoanthidae > Hydrozoanthus > Hydrozoanthus tunicans. The sequence continues at coordinate 28,367 of JAOBAT010100967.1, forward strand.
AGCCCCGGAGACCCCTGAAAATCTGAGAAAATCCCTGGAAATTTTTCTTAAGACGTTGAAAAATTTCATAGAACTTTATTCAAAAATTTGATTGGGTAAATGATGCATTTTTTATTTGTTTCAAGTAGAAACAAATATTTTAGACTTAATTTCTGCAGTTATTAAACATTAAGTTCAATATATACGAATTTTTGCGACGTTAACTACTAAAACGTTGTTTAAACAGGTGAACGTTACTATTTTCATTCCGGGTTTAATGAACCATAGAAAAGTTCTGGAAAAACCTTTGACTTTGTCCTTTTTAGCTTTCTCCCCCTTGCGTTAATATTTCCTCAACATCTTCGACTCCTTCTTGTGATTAAACATGCAGGTATTTCAAGGCCTATGTTAAGTTTGCGCCCGATACAACGACTTTCTTAACTTTTTTACGGCCATATCGTCGTATCGGAAGTTTCGATATAACGTTACCCTGATATTGAACAATTATTCCGCTAACGCGCGTTGGATATGAGGTGATAGATAACGACGAAGCGCAAAGCGCCGAGTGGGCTATTTCGCCTCATATCCAACTGGAACAAGCGTGCTCAGTAGAATATTTGTTTTTTCAAAAAACAAACGACTTGATATATGAATCAAACATTCTCCTGAAACTTTTAATTTCCAACATGGCAACAACTAATCAGTCTTTTAATTTAAAAAACATGCAACTCCGGACTTGTACTAACCGTAAAACATTTCATGCCATATTTTTTGGCATGTTTAGTGTTGCTGGGAATGGAGTCTTCCAGGAGTTTCCTATTCCACCGCTCGAAACCTCGACAAATCTTGAGTTTTCCGCAATTGTTTTGATTTTTTTCGGGCGAGGAAATTAAAAACACGGCTCTGGTTTTGATTTTCGCGTCTGTTTTCCATATATGGTCAAAAGCATGTGTATGATATAATAAACAGTAAGTAGGGAGCGAGTCAAATCGCTTAAAATTCAGTATACAGTTGTTTGTTTTTAATAAAGATAAACAGTTTTACTGCTTGGCCTATCGTTATACCATGGCTCATGCTCTATAGTTGATATAGACAAACTCTGATTAAGTCACCGTTACGTTTTCGAAACGAAAATATTAAAACTTAAAAGTTATAAAAGCGTATTAGAAAATTATTTGCATTGAAGATCACCAAATCTCTTGTAGGTACTTTGTTCCTAACCCTAAATCCCAAGGGCTCTATTTTAACGCAAAAAAGACTCAATCTTCAAAACCGTCAAACGGAAAAAATAAAATTACAACTGGTGACTACTGCACTGCGTGGTTCGATCATGGAAACAACCCGACTGAAAAGAAGTATCAGTACACTGTTAAGGTGAATAACATGCATAAATTTCATAAAAAATTCTTTATCTCGAGATTATTTATTGAGAAGCCATAATTTCAAAATATCTTGCTTTCTTATTGTCTTTACCAAGACATCAATATAAAACGTTTACAGTCTTGTAAACATTATTAGTTATTAATAACACTTATAAAATAATAAATAACTTAGATAATAGTCCTTTGTTTGTCTACGTTGGCGTAAGTTTTTTTAATTTAACTTCTTAGAAGTTGAGAGTTCATTAGCATTGGACTTGACGTTGGGAAAGTGTTTCACTACTGCTTATCCAATCGGTTTAAAGTCGAAAAAACAGATTAGTAGATTTGCCTTCCCTGACGTAATGCACACAAGCATCTTCCTAAATCAATATGGCTTTAATTTTAAACTTTTATGAACACTTTGTATTTTTGTTAGATAAAAGGTCCCCAAGTGGTTACAGCTGATCTGAAGGCATCCGATTACACAATAATTAAAGATAACAAAGAAGCTCATGTGGTCAAAATATCCAGGGGGGTCAGAGCATCGATAGGTCCTCTTTTTGGTTATGCCATCTTTCTTGACAATACGGTGGTCAGAATTAGTGGCACTGGGGACCTTACTTCAGATGAAGGACCAATAAAAAGTTCATCTGGAGCTCCGTGTCTCATTGTGGCCCAGCGTGTGGAAAATTCTAAGCTTGCAATAAGTGTCAGCGCTCCCGACCTGAATTTCCGCAAAGATCCAAATGCTCCATCATGGTGTCCGAGGAAATTTCCCGGTCTACCCGATACAAACCACGTTGTCAGAGATAGATACGATTTCTGCTCCTATAGTGCGCCCCAATCAGTGACGCTTATTGTTAAGAGCAGCACTCTCACGGTGTCCAGCATTTATGTAGATGGGAAAAGTAAAACGAAAGACGGCACTTTTGTAACAGTTGCCCAAGACAAGATAAATTTTAAAAACTTGCAAAACGGTTTTACAACCGAGGTTCATTTTAACATGTAAAGGCCGATATAGCTGTTAGCATTAGAGGTATGATGTTAGAGCGAGCTTTTGCAAATGAACACTGCAGCGATATGTTTCCTTTTGTAGCGAAACTCACTGTTACTCCAGTCGTATTACCAGTTGAGGGGAGTTTCACTATAGTAAAAGGTTTAAATTGTTTAGGCTAAATAAAGTTAAAACTGTTTTAAAAAACCAAGCGTTTTTGACATAAAATGTCGTCTTCATTGTCATAAAACCCCTGGGGAACAAGGACAACAAACAAAAACAGAAACATAGTTAATTTGTATCCTAAATTTACATAATGGTTTTTATTTATTTAGAGGTTCGAATTATAGAGTTCAGTATGTTAAGAAAGACCATTACGGCAGCGTTGACAAAGAAAGATGGAACCATGTCTGGAACGGTCTTCGACAGTCGCCGAAATACCATTGTTTCTCTTAAATCACAGAAAAAATATTTTTTATCATATTGCCTTAGTTCTTGAAATAGAGTGTGAAATTGTTCGCGTTCATATTGTTGAAGAAATATTTCACTGACCCAGAACTTTTGTCTTCTTTTCGACTTTTTTCTGCTTTGCCGTAGTTTCATATAACTCAAAAGGAGGACAGCTCGAAAACTTAGCAATTTCTTTTTCCTCAACACAGCCATTTTTTTTTGTTCCCACACGCGCCAGTGCTTTTGGCTCGCTAAGGCTTATGGGACTCATCAATTGCAATCCGTCGCTGATCATATACAGATCATATGGAAACCAAGCTTAAAATGTTTCATAATATTTGATGTGGTGTCTGCGACTCACCAATCGCAGACGGTTGACGATCGTGTCGCAGATCGTCCCTGATCGTTACAGCTCATATTTGTTTATTTATTTACAGTGTTCGCCGTTAAAGGCGGCGCTAACAACAGATATTGCTCTCCAATAGTGGGGTCCTGTTTACACTACCCCACCCACCTCATCCCCCCTATTCTATCCCTAGAACTGAACAATAAAATGTCCCTCTCCCCCTCCCAAAAAAAATGGAAAACAATCGTTGCAATGCATAGCGAGCTGTGGCACTTTACACACACACATTTAAATGTTTGAGGAGTGTTTGGATCATATATCAGTTCAGTATGATAAATATAACAAGACGCTCTGGGAGCGTGCCCATTGGGAAAATTTTCAGATTTTCGATATTGCGGAGTTTTGAAAATATATATCCGAAATTAAACGATTTCTGAGTTGTTTCAGTTCATCAAAAAACTTACAGTGATGTGTTTCATGGTTAAACTCGATCGGTTTGAACGATCTACAGTTATTTTATGTACTGGTATGAATAATTCTTCTTACAGCATCTCTCTTTGTACAAACACATTGGAATAAGCTCATGGGGCCGGGGATTAGCCACGAATGTCTCCCAGATTCAATGAACACCTATACAAACCCGATTGGCTGTTTAGTATGTTTTCTCGCGATGTTGCTTGATTTTTCCAGTTAAAGTAGCTTTTTATTAAGTGTGGATAGCTTAAAGGACCCTGGACTGGCTCTTGAAAGACTTTCGAGCTCGTAAGAATAAGAGTTTCATTAATTTCTAAAGCCGCCTCGATCTAGAACTTTTTACTTGTAATTGTAGGCAGTTTTTGAACTTAATTTCATCGTTTCCTTTATCTGAAATAACTTACTTGTTTTTTGTTTCAACTCATGTAGTCTAGGTATCCAATTCAACATTTTCATTCACGCGACACAAAGCATATATGGCCATTGTATACATTGTACCAACGATATAAAGCATCACGGCTTTGATTAAAATTTTCCGTAAGGCTGACGTGCGACTAAAACGAAAGTCTTAGAGCCTTAACAATAGTGATTTGCACTCCATCTGATTTTAAAGCTGCTCATTCTATCTTTTAACATTTTCTCAAAGCTTCAAATCAATAGACCGTCAATTGAAGTTAGAGTTCTCAAGGAGATTCTTATCAAAAAAATGGCTTTTCCTTGCAATTGCTTCTGGTCTGACACTGCATCTGAAATACAAAACCTTGACATGCAAAATATATGTCACATTCGGTGTTCAGTTTCAAGTTCAAGAATTTGAAATGATCAAGATGTTTTTCTTTTAATAGTACTCGAATTCCACAAACCTTACAAGGTTTTCGCACTGAACGATCGCAAGAACGACTTCAAACTTGCTTCCTTGCTAATTATGTCATGCTTCGCTCGGCAAACGTATAATCGAAAGACGATTTAAATAAACTCGCATTTCCTATAAATTGAACATACACTGTATTCACATTTTTTTCTATTCCGTCATCATAGTAGGGATTTTATTGAACTTTGAAATCACATGCTGTTGTGTTTGTGTTGGAGAAATTTTTGAATCAGTCCTGTTACTAAAATAATTTTATTAACATTTGATTAATTCTATTTAAACTTGATTTTCTTCATTTGTAATTTTTAGTGTTCATGCCTATACTCTATGCAAAATTCTAATAGGTAACATATTTCTTAAGCAATATATGGGATAAATGAAATTTCCTGCGGACAAGTGGAACTCAAATCTCACTTGTCCCATGAACAAGTGGGAAAAAAGAAAAAGTTGATTGCCCTTAGATAGACTTTAAATTTGGGGGTCTCTTGTAGAATTTTTTGTTTTGTATGAAGTTCTTTTCGACACTAACGTTTCTTCCTCAACTAGAGCTCTGTGTCTACTATTCTCATTGCATAACTAATTAGCTTTAAACGGGATATTACATAACTTTTGAATGATAACGTGGGAACGCACATGCGCTGTATATCAGAGATGCTTTGCGGCCTTGGCAAATAATTGGTCAACCACACCTTGTACGTGGCACTTCAACGGTACTCCGGTTGGTCAACCTTGTCAACCGCTACCAGCCAGCAGTTATTGCCGAAAACATTTTACCGCCTCCGTCGGCTCCTGTTCAACCAGTTCCTGTAGAGCCTCAGCCAACCCCAGAACCTGCTGCGGCCGCTGCAGTGGAAGCAAACGTTCCTGAGGTAAATTTTCTTGTGTTCTAGCCGTTTGCTGGTTCGGTTTGTGTTTTCGGATTTGTGTTAGTGTTACCAACTAGGAGTTGCGGAAAACGTTGTGTTCCAGCCAAGGAAAATTTATATCTTTACTTGCATTTTCGCAATTTTACGGGTTTATATTTGAATTTCATTGGTAAAGCTCGGGGAGCTAAAAGTTTGTACAGTTCATGGAGTTAAGAATGAACCGCTCGGGGAGCTGAGTGTGTACGGCTCTCGGAGCTAAAAGTTCGCAACTCGGGGAGCTAAGAGTGTACGCCTCGGAATACTTCCTTCGTCTTCGCCTTATATTATTGTTAGGAAGACACTAGTTTAAATGATTTTTATTATTGTTATTGTTGTTTTTTTTAAGTTTATAACGCGCGGGGTTTTTAATATCCCGCTTGAAATCTTTATTTATTTGCAATATGCATAGCTTCGTTTTATTACACTGTTTCGTGTTCTTTTGGGATTAGGCGAAACCTTATCAACGTTCCTATTGTTACACCTCTTCCATAGTTTTTTTGTTTTAATTCTGGCCCGGAGAAAGGAATTCTTTCCAGTTCTGTATAAGTGTTTTCTGGTAGTGTGACTGTTTTAATGAACCTGAAGATTGTTTGCAAATCAATTAAATCACTGTTGCGCAATTGTTTTATCGGATTATGCGATGTAGTTCCGCTCAATAGTTTTATAATCAGTTCGGCTTACACTATAGTTGTATATTTTCTTTTTATTTCCTTTGCTTATTTCAGCTTGATCGTATTAGAATCCTAGAGGATAAGATCAAGGAATTGGAAGGAATACGGGGTGCGGATAATTCGGAGATGGGTTTAGAGTCGCTGCGCCGTTATATTCGATGCCCCTTAAGAGCGAATGCACATTTGGAAAAACGTATACATGTTGGGTCATATTGTGTTATATGTGAATCAAAGAAATGATTGATTTTTTCAACATCGATGCCGCTCGTGAGAAGAACCTTTAAGATATTGCTCTCTTGTCAAAAAAATTGTAGCTCTAAATACAAGTTTAGTCGCAAACTTCTTACACACAATGGTTCTGCTGAGACGTTTCGTCGATTCGAGTCACATTTTTTGTTAACAATGCCCTAGTATGGATTTATTATGCCAGTACATAAATATTCTACAGGATTACTAGGTGTGCGTGAGTTCTATTTTATGAAATGCACGAATATTTTTTTGCTCTGACTCCAACCACTTTCTTCTTTGCGGTGATGTCGTCTGTGTCAATGATGAAATGCTCGCAAATATCCTTCGAAATGGTATTAATTCTTTGTTGAGCGCTCTTTCTAACGCTTTGCAAGTCTATACACAATAACAAATTTCTTGTAGCTTTCACGAAAATCAAACCCGACCTTAGGTTTTAAGTATTGGTAAGTTTACTATTAAGATAAACGTAACATAAAGGTTACAATCGAACGGGAAACATTCGTGTGGGGCGAAAGAGCTGATGTCTGTTGCGTTTGCGAAAAGTTTATATGGGAGTGGAAGTTAAAAATAGCAGTTATCCAGCCTGTAAAGTTTTATACGGGGCACCTTATGACAAGCCTAACTACACCATTGCAAATTCCTACTTAAACCACTTTAAACATTAAAATTAATATAATTTGTTTGCCTTTTATGCGGAGTGCAATTACTATCCCTTTCTGAAGCCATTGAATGGTAGCAGTTTCAACAGTGGAACATTGTGTTTGTAACCATCTTCAGGCGCGTAGCCAGCATTTTATGCGGGGTTGCTCCTTAAATTTGAGTGGACCTTGCGCAGCAGTCCTTAAAAAAAGGTGTATGCTGTTTCTTGTGAAAATAAAGAAATTGGTTATAGAATGCATTCTTAGGCAAGTAGTTATCATTTCCTTTATAGTATTGAAATGCTCTTTTTAATTGAAGCTCTTGGTTCCGTCTCTTTTAGCTTTCTATTCCAGGGGCTAAACTCGCTCATAGTACGAACAAACGAGCGCCGAATGCGCGAGCTTTCTTAGGGGGTCAGGGGGTATGTTCCCCCGAAAATTTTGGAAAATTCAAACTTCTGTGATTGCCGGAAATGCGTTTCTAATCTATAAGTCCAAACAAAATTTTGTCAAATTTCTCATCGTCAGTTTTTGTTAGTCTCTTCGACAAAATTGTAGGTAGGACAAAAGCGCACTTAGTCAGTATGGCTCAATGGTCCCTGACACTCTACTCGGGTTTCACAAAGCCTGATTCGTAAATTATAACTCGCAATACGATTATTTTAAAACGTATACGTAGGGTACATATGGTAGGTGGAACTTTCAAAATATTACGGTAGCAAGCAAAACGTTAATGGTTTAACGAGCAGACCCAGTTACTCATTCGCGATTGAAAATAACATTGTGATCAGTGCTTTCATTTACTAAATCCGGCAATGTAAACCAATTAAAGCTATCGCCGTCTTTTTCATAACTGATTACAAAGACACATGTTTCTACAATTTCCGTCCCAAAGTTGTTGTTCTACTTAAAAAGGGAGGGGGGATGCGCCCCGACCGGCCCTATACTAATAGAATCCGCAAACTTTAGCTGAGCTATCACCAGCTGTCAGATGTTTTTAAAGAGCATACCAAATTCAAGCCTCTTTGGATGCTTAGGAGCAAACAGCTGAAAGTCAACATCAGCTGCATAATGTATATGGAGAAGAGCCAAGGAAGAAAGGCTCTCTTGACCCATGGTGGCTATAGAATGCATTTGGAGGCGCCTTGATACACTCTTTCTTCTGTTCTTTATCTGTCTTTTCCTTTTTACTTTATAGTTACCCTATTAGTCATTTCTGAGCGGACATTTTTGGACAGCGGGTAATACATAGTTTCAAGATCTCTGATGCCCTTTGTCGCTGTCGCAAATTACTGCGCTTTTCCCGACAATTTCTGTCGTTTGTCAGCACTTTGACAAGTGTCTGTCGCCTCTATTTAAGATGTGTCGCCTGTCGCCACAAACCCATTGTAGGCCCAAACTTTGTTTTCGAAACAGCAGGACGTGTAATACAAAAAATGAGCAGTTACCTTCCCTTACATTAACTTTTAGTCGGGAGACAATTGTTGATTATCTCGTCACGCACTGAGAGAAAGCGGCGCCTGTTTTTTTTACACACAGGCACCCCAAGACTGTAACAAGTCTAACTATATTAATTGTATTAATGTTATTGACAATTTCCTATATTTAACAATTATCCCTCGAGCCCGAATGGGCTTATAAGACTTTTTAGTAAAATCATACTAGTGGTCTATCATGAATGCTGCATTCTGATTGGCTACGCTACTCATAGGCTACTAGCCCATGAGGGCGAGAGGGATAGTTGTTTTAGTAAAATCATATGTAGTTGGTCAAAAATCAGAAGCAAAAAATCTTTTTTTAAAGCTCTAAAATTAGTTTTTTAATGTTTACGACAAATATGATCACGTGCAATCGCTACTCGTAGGCTATCACAAATAGCCTATGAGTAGCGTAGCCAATCAGAATGCAGCATTCATGATAGACCACTAGTATGATTTTACTAAAAAGTCACATAAAACCAATCAAAAATTTAAAACCGAAAATATTAGAAATAAAGTTCACCTGCTTTGAGTTCACCTTGTGCTTGTATCTAGTATGTATTTTGGGCGCAATTGGTGGTGTTTCAGCAAGAAATTTTCAGTTCAACAGCGATCCCAAAAACTCTCTCTGAAACACCTCAAATCGCGCCCAAACTGATACACCTAAGTTATAAACACAAAGTGAACTAAAGATAGCTGAAATTTACTTGCTATTTTTTGGCTTCAAAATTTTGACTGAATTTGTAAGACTTTGTATGGAATTGATTGTCAAAGTTAATACAATCGTTATATTAGACTTGGGGTGCCTGTGGTTTACTCATCGTAGCCGTCAATCTAACTTCAGTCAGCTTGGACGGTACAAATGATCGAAATTTCCTATCTAGAGTACTTTATATCAGATAAGGTAGCGGAAATCTGATCAATTCACAAAGAATGGAGTGAGAATTGTTTCTTGTTTCCAAAGTCACGGAAAACAGACCTAGACTCGCAGTCGCCATTCTCCAACCTACAAGATCGCACGGCAGGAACAGAAATTAACCGTTCAACGGCCTCTCCTTTGGAAGATAAGTTCAAGTTTAATTCGAAACAGGTTTATATTTGAAAAATGTTGTCAGTTCTCATTCAAAGAAGCTTAGATTGACATATAAACTACTGTGACTTGCACGTATCAATTGACCCGAGGTCAATTAATAGTTGGCGCGGACAAAATAATCCCAAAATTACCTATCCATTTTTCGGAGTGTTCGCAAGGTAACTTTTAAAATAATGTTCAAGTACTACATCTCTTTGGGTAGTAACCGGATTTTGGGGTGATTTGGAGAATTCCCGCATATAGAAAATTCGAATTTGCTTTTTAGCGGTAAAGTGTTGTATTTTAAAGCATTTTGAAACTTAGGTACAAGAATTTTGCTTGTTCGCTGATGTTTTTACCTCAAAGTTTAGAACTTTGATGTTTTTGAATGGCTAGATATCTGTTTTGTAAGTTGCAACCGAAAAATTGTTAATGTATACGCTGGTTTACGAAATTCAGATCGATTCTATCACTTGACTGTTTTGCCGTGTTCAGCGGCTAACTTTAGGCTCGCAGACGGTTGAAATCGAAAATCTGAAATAAATCCCAAACTCGGTCGCATTTTGAAATTTGAATACCAGCAGTGTTATATACTTATTAAAACCTTATTACAAACCGAAAATGAGGGTATGTTAGGTTTTGAGCTGTGGCCGCGATTTGCTGATTTTGTTTGATTTTTCTGTGCATTCGCTCTTAAGAGGCTGTCCGCCTAAAAACCGACCAACGAGTTGATTTTTTGCAGGTAAATTAGCAATTCATCGTAAAGTACTAAAACCGATTTCTTTTGTTTCAAAACTCCTTATTACGAAATTTATAAACAACTAACTGACTTGAGGTGAACGGCCTTGAAATCGCCATGGCGGTCATAATTACATTTCGAATTTCAGGTGATTTCAAAACAACACAAAAAATACTACGCGGCCAAACCTAACGGTAATTTTCGAAAAACAGGTAAAATAAACCTTCTTCTTGCATGTCGTATGCTTCATTTTGGAAATTATTCGAATTTGTTTGTTTTCCACCGACATTTGTAGACCTAGCTTTTCGATGCGCGATCAAAGTACCAAACCATGCTTGACTGAAATTTAATTTTTTCAAAAGTGGATAGGATTCATTAACCCTAATGACTATAATTAAACTACGGTGGCTCAAAAGTTCACGGCAAATTAAAGAAAGCCACGGCAGAAAACAAAAAACTCACGGCAGAACAAAGCAAACTCACGGCA
>JAOBAT010100968.1:0-15906 GCA_026413305.1 Hydrozoanthus tunicans
CTTCTTCGTCGGTTATAGCTTCTGCCGCGTTTTGCTTGTTTCCTTTGCCGTTTTTCTTCAGTTCTTTGCTTCGAGCTCTCGAAGCTTGTCGCACTTGTTCAAACTCTTTGTCTTCAATGATATTACAACGATACTTGCATGCTTTCAAGTGCCGGTTAAAGCTGCAAACTAGCCCTCTCAGGCTTGAAGGTTCGGAATCTTCGCCATCTTTTCGTCTAACAGCTACAATAAATTCACTCGACTTTTCTCGCTTCATTTTTGGCGTCTCAGAAACTCCGTCAGCAAACTAACTTCCCTTCGTGTTTTTGAAAGAGTGTTTCTGTTTTTTTGATCCTCGATAAACTCGTCGATTGGTTTGTCTAGCGACACAAATCTACTTAACTTTTTAGCCATCCTGTAGCAGCAGGTCGAAAAATTCTTGTAACTCGTGAAAAATTTGAGATAAAATTACAAAAAGCTTGAGTACACTGAAATTATGTTGTGAAACAAGAGAGACGAAGCTGCCGAAAAACACGATGCGCCTTGAAGATGCTTTGTGATTGGACGAAACACTTTTCTCACGTGTGAGAAAATCGTTTCGCCTCTCTGATTGGCTAAAAAAAGGCGCGAACTGAATTTTCACATAACGAATTTTCTTAAGAAAATCTCAGTATGTATAAAATAGCTTTATTTATTAAATGGTAACTCTGATTTTCGGTCAATAACCAAATTTCCAGAGTTCTGATTGGCTGAACTTAGGTCAATAGGCTACCGTACAGACTTTTTTGAGTTACGGACTTCAAAAGTCAAAACAAAGTCCGGTGAATTTTATTATCGTTCGAAATTACAAGTATTGAAGATTGACCCGAGAAAAGTTCTACAAGAGACGCAACTGAAAACAATAACCAGAAAGGTAAAGCAGTGACTGAAAACTTTCAGCGAATGGAGAAAATCGTCAAGTTTGTCAACGGTGCGAAAACTGAAGTTCATTTAATACAAGCCATTTAATACAAATCTTAATAACCTCGTTTTGCTCGGTCTGCCCGGGAGAATATTTTGTCCTCGGTCTTTCGTACAAACCTTCCCTTCGCTCGGTCTGTACAGTGAAAGACCTTGGGCAAAATATTCTTCCGGACAGACCTCGCTCTCGGCTGGGTTGTTAAGATGTTTATAATAATCATTTATTTAAGATCTTACCGGTGGCTTGATCGATACCTTAGCGCTTCTCTCTTGACGTGCTTCTGTTCATAGTAATTTCCAATTCCCAACTATCGTGTATTCTACTTATATAGAAAAGATTTCGGGCAGCTTGGATTCTGCAAATCACTTTAAGAGATCAAGAGACAAGAGTTCTCGAGCGCAAATGGTGTTGTTGCGGCAAAAAGTCAGACAGAAGTGACAAGTGAGTTGTAACGAGAGTCATGTTTTACTGCGTACCATGAGTCAAATAATGAATCAAATAACCAGCTTAAAATCTTGTAGCCAGATCTTCTCAACCCTCGGGAGAGGGTTGAGAAGATCTTGGTACAAGTTTAACCAGCCGACTGTGTGAGCCCGTGTACGTGAATTTTCGAGAAAATATAAAGATTCGTTGTTCAAGAACATATACTTAGGTTAAGGAACAAAATTTTAAATATTCAAATAAATAAATAGTTTTAAAAAAATACTCAAACTAATCTTAACTCGATATATTCAGTATTCAATTCAGATACAAACGAAATCGTCATTCACTGCACAAAAGCTAAATAGTTGGGCGTACGGTCAGTCCACGAAACTTGGCAACGAAACTTTCTGAGTGGAATTATTGAAAATGGTGCTACACTTTTTGGGCTATCCAAACCATTTCTAAATTAAACAAAAAATAGATTTTTTTGAAAGAACCAGTAAATTTGGCCGAGGCCAATATTCTTAATTTTTTGGCGACTTGAGCCTCGAATTGTTCTTATTTCTACGTGTGGTTTAAATCGAAGAAAAACTGAGCTTATGCCTATGTTATCGCAATGACATCAGTGTATGTTTGTATATTGGAAAACGAATTCGACTAAGAACAACGAGGCTCAGATTGACAAAAATTAATAACAATTTAACAAGAGCTGAGGCTCGGGCTCGATAGTTTTTTTTTAAAAACCTAAATGAAGTGTGATCTTTTATGACAGGCAGCAATCCTGAAGCCGGTTACTGAGAATTACGTATACCAAGGGTGAACAATGCCTGAGGGAAGTGTCACATAGCTTTTTTTTGTGTTTTGTTTCTTTGTGGATGAGGAATATAGCTCGGTAGAGCGGACTCGCTTGGCGCGGCACACAGAATACCAGTGACTATAGCTTCTCTCTCTTTTCTCTTTATGAAAGTGTGCTACAATCGTAGTTCCTTGTTACAGTAGTAGTTTCTCTCCTTTCCTACTCTACTACTTCTCTCTCTCTCTCTCTCTCTCTCTCTCTCTCTCTCTCTCTCTCTCTACAATCGTTCGTTAATATACTTAACTAATAACAAAAGGCTAATTTAAACGAACTGTACAAACAACAATGAACAATGAGAAGAAACTTGCACAGAACTCAAAAGATATTAATTATACAAAGAACTGAAAACGTGTTGCTAAGTGACAGAAGTTTTCTAAAACTATCTTAGTAGAAGTCCAGATGTATAGAGTGAATACATGTTGGTAAGGGAAATGTCCTCATTGCAGAAGTCTCCATTACTACAATGATAATTTTCAAAATATCTCCACAACACGCAGAATTGGAAGTATAGTTTGCCAAAATTACCAGGAGAAGCACGCCCCCGGACCCTCCTGGAGGCTTGCGCCATCAGTTTTCGCTAAAATTTTCCTGCCCCTCAATCACCACGTACACGCTTTTTTTTATAGAAACAACGAGGCTCAGATTGGCCAAAATTTAAGAACAATTTAAGAACGAGCTGAGGCTCGGGGCTTGACAGCTATTTTTTTTTTGAAAACTTTACTGAACTTCGATCTTTAACTGAACATTAAAGAATAAACAAGAAATGCTTCGCAGTTTATAATAATATCTGGAAATCGTCTCGGGGAAAATGTCGGCGAATCCACGATAAATTCGCAGGGATAAATTGACCAAATTCGTTTTCCTATACAGTCATAAACGTTGCAACACTTTTGGCTTAGTTTTTCTTCGATTTAAACATACATAGAAATGAGAACATTTTAAGAACAATTAGGGGCTCATGTGTTTCAATAAGAAACAGTAGTTCAATGGTAAAGTTTCATCGCTTATTTTCCATCAGCTGTTGTATTCTCGCATTATAGTTTCGCTGTTTTTTTGCAATTTTGAGCATTTGGTGTAGCTCTTTGCCATGCATGTATTTGCTACCAACGCACTGTCTGCCTCTGCATGTTGTACGTGAGATTCAACACGTGCCTTGAAGCTCAGTTCAAAGGCTAGGATGAATCTAACTCGGAATCCTTATGATTATTAATAAACAATGCACGTTGACAACGGGACGAACAACAACAACAACAACAATCTTTTATTAACAACAAAAAGACTAGATACTCAAATCATTTCCACCTGCAAATAAGCAACGTAATCGGGGCGGGGGAAAAGTTACAAAATAAAGGTTACATTAGATATATACATAATTTAATTATTATATAGGTATTGACAGCACTTGCTGTAATACAATAACGGTCGAGAATAATCTGAATGAAAGCTAAAAGAAAGGAATTTTAATAAAGTGTTAGGGCAGGGCAGATACAGAGTTAATTTGTAATACTATTTCAATTCGTCAATGATTTGGGAGATTCCAATATAATCATCAGCTTTTGATAATGTTTCAAAGAGTCTCTGTTTTAGTTTCTGTTTAAAAATAGGTTTTGGTAACTTTCGGAGTTCGGAAGGCAGCACATTCCAAACTTTAGGACCCAATCTTAAGAATGAATTACGTACTTTTTCTAGTTTTGACTGTTCAACATAAAGTTGTCTTTAGTTGAAGACCGAGTTGAATAGTTATGAATATCAGTTGTTTTGGAGAAGGAATAGCAAATATTTGATAGGGCAGCGTTATTTGCCACATCCCACATTATGTTACACAGGCAAAGAAAGTGAATGGAGGAAATAGGTAGGACGTTGGAGTTAATAAAAAGGGGAACAGCATGATCTCTGGTTTGTTTAAAGTAGATTAGGCGTAATGCTGAGAATAATTAGCTTGTTTATGTAAGATTTACACGGAGAGCCCAAAGCACAGATTCCATAGTCGAGGTATGGAGTAATGAGCGATTGATAAATCTTCAGAAGAGGAGTGCGAGGAATTGAGTGTCTTAATCTAGCTAAGAGGCCTATTGTCTTACTAACGTTTTGACAGATGAGGTCAATATGATTTTTCCAGGATAGATCAAAGTCAATAAGGATTCCAAGGTATTTTTCAAAGTTCTTCATTTCCAAGACTTGTGGTTGTTGAAGGACTGGATCGTAAGTTTTAATAATAGGAAGATATGAAAGAAGCTTTTGGTAGGGACGGAAGATAATCTAGTTTGATTTCTTAAAGTTTAGAGTTAGTTTATTAGACTGAAACCAGTTACTGACTTGTTGTAACTCAGAATTAACTATTCTTTCAAGTCGGTGAAGGTTTCTGTTTGCATAAATGATACTAGTGTCATCAGCAAATAAATGGAAAGAGAATAGTTTTAATGAATTTACAATGCCGTTTACATATAGTAAGAATAAAAGTGGGCCCAGGACTGATCCTTGGGGAACTCCACACTGGGTTATATGGCTGTCAGAGACAAAGTTACCGACTGAGGTTGTTTGAGCACAATCACATAAATACGATTGAAACCAGTCATTTATGATTCCTCGAACACCGTAGAAATTTAGTTTATTTAGAAGGATAGAGTGGTTGACAGTGTCAAAAGCCTTTTTTAAGTCTATAAAGATTCCGCAGGTGCATTTTTTTGTTGTTCGTATTTTTGTGTATTACATTAAGAATGTCTAAGATTGCATGTTAAGTGTTAGCAATATATTTGACAAGCCTTTCGTACATTATTTTGTCAAAGCATCTGTTGAAGATGAACAGTAAAAAGATTGGTCGATAGTTATTAGCACAGGTTTCATCCTCTTTAAATATGGGTTTTAGTTCCACATAATTATGTATTTGTAATAGATTTGCAGTGAATGAGTATGTAAGTTTACTCTCTTACAGCAACGATTGCGAAATTTGTTTTGTTCAATTGATAATCTCCCTTAACTATTCAGTTAAGTTTTGACTCATTAATATTATTGTTTTCGATTATCTGGACTCGATTGTCCGTACTCTTTAGCCTAGTCCCAACGAGAACAATTAAGGTTCTATTGTGGCAACTGCTATAGTTAATGAATGTTCATATTTTGCTGAGAACTACTTAGTTTTATACAAAAGTAAAAAAATTGACTGCCAAAAGAAGAAATACCGCCTAAACATTCAATTAAGGTCCCGTATCCTAGTGAAAATGTTTAGGAGGGGAACATATCTAAACCTTATGGTTTAATACAACGGCAAGTGTAGCTGCGATCAAAATCCACTGAACGGCCGTTATTTGATCGAAATCTTTATTATCTCTTAACATGAGAAGATTCATTTGTAGACCGGCTAAAAAATTGATGTCTTGGTCTGTGTAATGATATGCATATATAATTTGTGTACGCATGCGTAATGCGTGTAGAGTTGAGTTCCTCGTGCGATCAGAACAATATTCAGACATAGTCTCGTGTTGAGTTCAAGCGTGTACAATCCACTCTAAGCTATTCAATACAACAATCAGCTCGATATTATTACAGTCTGATCACATTCCATCGATGATTTTCACTGATCAGTTTTAGAAAAAACATGCAGTACCCTCTGTTTACCGCATGATGTGAAATACATACCAATGAAATTCAAGTTTGCTGCGATTTTAACACCTTTCGAGCGATGGTTAGGGATGACACCAAAGGTAAATACGTTCGGGCAATCCATTCCGTTTTTTTATCAATAGATAACATATTCTTATCAACAAGGTACTTATAATTAATTCTTGTGGTGTTATCCACTTCGAAGCCACAAGTATACATTTGATGCCCTGAAAAATTACAGATAGGAAATGTTTGATACTTCAGTACAAGCCACAGCAATATACACCCCGCCGTTGACCAACTGAAACAGTTTAGCAATAAAAGATCATATTCAGTATTGTAGATGAATACGTCAAACCCTAAAGGATGTACCCGAACCATGGGAAAGCTGTGCATGTTCTTGTGACGCTCATGTTGAATATGCGCGAACACTATTGCCGTTGCAATGCACTGGGATAGTTCGCCTACAACAGTGTGTAACTTGGCTATTCTTTTCCCCTCGACTGCTGTCTTTTCGCCAGGGAAACTGTCATCTGCATAGAAACCCCAAAATAATATCATTGAGCTGCAAGAGACATTTAGCAAGAGACTCAACTGTTTGATGCCTCGATTTACGCTTTCCAGATTTGTTAAGCAAAACATCATGCAAACTGTACAAAGGAATACTACTAGAAAACTTCTGTAGAGCGAAAGATTGTGTTAAGGCTGATCAATGGTGTTTGACTTATTTCTTGCCTAAGCACTGATAAGACACCAGAGTGCATTAATTCAGTTCTGAGCTTTATACATTTCTTGAGGGCGTGTGTTGTTGACACCCTTAAAACCTGCACTTTCGCTGCTCATAAATATATTAAATTGTATACTCTATAACTACATTAAACTCTGTGTAGCTTCTAACCATTATTAGGAAAGTCAGTTTATGAAATCTTTAGTTATGTCCAGAAGCCACAATTTTCGGTGAAAATTTAAGTTTTAGAGGATCACTGCAATGCTACGGTGTCAACTAGAAATAGTGTTCTAGGTGAGGAAAAGCCTGGACATGCATGGAAAATATTACAACAACAGGGTTCTAGGTGAGGTAAACCCTGGACATGCATGGAAAAGATTACAACAACAGGGTTCTAGGTGAGAAAAACCCTGGACATGCATGGAAAAGATTACAACAGGGTTCTAGGTGAGGAAAACCCTGGACATGCATGGAAAAGATTACAATAACAGGGTTCTAGGTGAGGAAAAACCTGGACATGCACGGAAAAGACTACAACAACAGGGTTCTAGGTGAGGAAAACCCTGGACATGCACGGAAAAGATTACAATAACAGGGTTCTAGGTGAGGAAAAACCTGGACATGCACGGAAAAGATTACAACAACAGGGTTCATGCGCTTTTGACTTTCTGAAATTCCATGACTTTTTCCATGATTTTACCGATTTTCCACTCGAGTGCCGTTGAACTGTTGCTTCCACCTTTCAAAACTGCTCTCAATTTACTCTTCTCGAAGCATGTTAACCAGAGTGAAGAAAGGAAACAGATGTTACTTTGAGACGTAGCAGTTATTACTATTATCAACTCAAGGTGTCATAAATGGATACTGATATTAATATTTATGAAAACTCAATTACAGGCATACATGCAAATAAAACACGAACCAAAGAAACAGGAAGTTCTATTTCCATGCAGATTGTACAAATGCAACCAGAGAACACCTTGCATTATTCTTTTTTCAGTACTTTGTTTCTTCACGGATATTAAAGTAGGCTATGCTATTCCTTTTTAACAGCTAAACGCAACAACAACTCAGAAAATAGGATGAAATGCAGTATGGCTACACAAAACAGTTCTTTTGAAGCAATATTGAATGCCCATGGATGTCGTGCAATGAACAGAAACTGCACAGGTTAGAATATATCTTCACTTCCAGAAAAAAGTGATGTGATCACGTCTTTCACTGCATCTATCTCTGTCTTGTTCTTTAGTTTTTTTCTGTTCCGTTGGTAAATGTTTTCAAGAAATCATTGCTGAAACAACGTTGAACACATTTCACTGAGCCTTATGCATGTTCTCTTTCTCGTCTTCCTCCTCTTGGCCCCCTGGCTCGGTTAGCTTTTAAGTTATTCCAGGGGGCCAGTGCCCTTTAAAGTATATCAATTTCACTTTTTTTTATCTACTTGTAAATATTATTATCTGGAGGGTACAAATAAAGTTGTTGTTGTTGTTGTTGTCTTCGATTCTTAGAATTAGCTGGTTCAGCGGTAAACGACTCCTCTCTCTTCTTTTCTATATTTTTTGACGAGAGAAATAAGGGTAACCAACTGCCAGTCTTGCCTCACAACACAGTTCCTTGACTTGCGCAGAAGTGACAAGCTATTTTTTGAGCTCGTGTATTGAAGTCGTGACGCCCCACCAGTGAGAAAAACATGACGGCCACTGTCAGCGTTTCTGGATCTGCGCGCTCTGTGCCTTGCTGTTCGCTTAGTATGTGTTTATTGTCATTTCCATTTAAGTCATTTTGTTGTATCGCAGATCATGCTATTCTTAGCCTTTAACTCGTTTTTTCGGCAGTGAAATCTAGTTCACGCGTTTTTTACACACGAAGTCTCGTTTGGAAGAAGGAACGAGATCTCGTCAAGTCATTTAGTTTTCTTGCTAAAAGCAGCTACTTTGGCCACTAATCCAATTAATTTCGTTCATTTGACAAATGTTTTAGTTTGTGGTCCTTGGTACAGCAAGGCCCTAATCAAACATGCATGAAAGTTGTAAGAGAGAGAGTAGTCGAAGTGATTACTTTGAATAGTTTTGTCTTAAGCTCATTATCAATCAAGGATTTGCCAATGGATAAATGCTCCCTTGGGGTGACACTTACAAAGTTGCAATGATGTTCAGTCAGAACCAAACTACAATGCAATCAGGCCTTACATTTACCGACATAACTTCAGCTTGGTTTGCCCCTATTATTTGTTGACGTTGTATCAAAACACGAATTTGTAAACTTAGAGACACAAACGTGTGCAGTTCATCATAACGGTGAGAATAATAAAAAAAACATGAGTGTGAGTTATGACAAATAATTTTTCAAATGCAACTACTGGCTGGATACATGTAGTTGACCTTTTAGGGCCGTAGTTAGAACATTTTGCCAGCAGGGGGAGGTGCTGATTTAGCAATTGAAAGCAAAACTCCAATAGTTTCTCCCATTTCTGGGGGGAGGGCAGAGAAAACATTTGCTCTAGAATCACTTGTTGCTCTCCATGTATCAGTTGTCTTTAAGAGTCGTCACAGAAAGAAAGCCTTATTACACCTCACAGCTAATCCAACCACACTTCATTAGGCCAATTATACAAAGCGAGTAAATTTTTAATTTTATGGTTTAAATG
The DNA here is from genome assembly GCA_026413305.1 of Hydrozoanthus tunicans. Classification (NCBI taxonomy): domain Eukaryota; kingdom Metazoa; phylum Cnidaria; class Anthozoa; order Zoantharia; family Hydrozoanthidae; genus Hydrozoanthus; species Hydrozoanthus tunicans. Next base: position 9,194 of record JAOBAT010100968.1, read on the forward strand.
CAGTGGTCAGGGATATTCTTTTCGCTAAAAATTCCCCTGAGGAGTGTTCATCATGAAACAGGCACGTAGGGATGAAAGTGTAGTCTCTTTCTTTGTTTTTTCCTTATGACAATATTCATATAATAATATAAATTATTCAACATGCAGACATGTAATGTTTTGCTCTTTGATCGAGGGCTCAGCAGTGCAGCTCAGAGAAGGATTTTGAGACTGATTTCTGTATATCACCAGAGTGCTTAATTGCAAACTAAAAAGAGTGACCAATGTGTAATACAAATAGTATAAAATAAGTTTAGTACAGTCCATAAATCAGAATGCTCAACAAATTATATCTACCATCCCAAAAAACTATGCATGTGCAGCCGAGGTACATGTACCAAGGAAGTGGCTGCGATTTTCTTTGTATCTTTGTATTCCAGTCCGTGATTCTGGAGAAATTTAATATAGTTGGTACGAGATACATGAACTGTGAAGAATTATATGTGAAATAAAGAACAGAACAAATCAAGTTACTGTAAATGTACATCTAGAGTAGCATTGTTGCAAAACTATTGTTTTTGAAATATCAATTTGTTACTGCTTATTGCTTTTAAACAAAACATGCATTAAAGTATCTGCACCAAATAACAACAGAAGACACAAATTAATTTGTCTTAAAGATTGTGCTCACACAGAGACTAAGTTTGAATCATTCCATTGATGGTGCGTTTTGTACATGTACCTTGTTTGCTATTCTCCCCCTCCTCTGTCTTCAACTTCTTGTTTTTCAGTTCATCTAGTTGGTCACTCTGATCTTGTGCCAATGTTCCCTCAACAGCTGCAAATAATGACATTAATTTTGATGAAAACAACTGAAAAATCCCTTAACTAGGACAAAGAGTTAAAGTTCATTTTTAGCCTTTTGCTTTTGCTTCTTATCAATTTTGCACAACTGTTCACATCTTTTTGACACTAATTATAAATAAGTAATGTCTGAGCATTGATGACATCATCATACAAACTGAGGGAAACTAGAGTTTGGTGTCAAAAGTTCGATTTTATTTATTCAATAAAAAAAATTAAAAACTCATAGTTTTGTCGAAGCCTGGATAAGTGCTATCCACCTGATAAAGATCTTTATACTGTGGTTAAAATGTATTCACATGACAGGATTTTGTTGCATGAAAGCTGAATAGAAGTTATCCACTGGTTAAAATACATGTATCTGCGGATTTATAAGAAGTCAGTTTTTGTCAGGTCTTTTTCAAGTTCTAATATTTTACAATTTCTCAAGCTTTCCTTGAAGCAAAAGCAACACTTTTTCCGCTTTCAGCAAAGCTACTGACAGTTGTGTTGTTTGCTGAGTAACTCTTGCTTCCGTTGGAAAAATGAACTAGTTAATGAAAATTAATTCCTGCACACTACTGAAGAGAGAAAAGAAAACAACCAAACCCAGGATTTTAACCCCTAAAAGTTACGATGAGCACCCCTGCCCCTGTCAGTATGGGAGTCCCCCCAGGCTTATTAACTCATCCTTTGCTGCAGCAGTACATGTACATGTAACTTTTCCAGAGTCCATCCGTGTTTTCACAGGTTTAATTGCTAATTTGCTAAATGAATGTTAATGTACATGAATGAATAGTGTGACTTGTGAAAATTCAAACTTCCACAGTATAATTGCTTTGACATTGGTCATCAATAAATTTTGACTGTGAATCATTCCTAGGGTCTCAGGTAAGCATGCTCATACCTGTAGCTGCATCTTCCATTTCTTCTGGTACAACAAGCATGTCTGGCTCCCCAAAGTAACAATAATGTTGACAAGCTGCAAGAACAAACATGCTGCATCGATTCAAGTCTGCTCAAAATATATACAGTTGTTTATTATGGGAAAATGACACACTTTAGGGTACCTACTCACTGTATTCTGGCCAATTTGGTCTTAAAAAGGGTAATTTGTTTGTGGTGAATAAAATTTCTTTCATTGTCTTAATCTGAAACCAATTAAACATGCAAAATAAATACAAACTATACTTTGTTCTGAAATAGCTATTGAAAAATACAGTTAGTGCACAATGTAATATTCTTTTAGGTCTGAAACAGGATAATGGGGTAAAGGTCAAGAATCCACACTGTAACATGCTTCAGATACCCTGTCAATTGTCTGTGGGCCACCAGTTTACCCCACCAACCACAATAAATGCTTTCAAACTTTGTAAATGTTTACATGTATGCAAAACTACATGTACTCAAAATGCAGCCTAACAAGTAAGGGGCATAACTGTGCAAAAACTTGCAAGAGAAGATCGTCAAAAAAAGAATGACACAAAGTAAAAAAAAATGTAACACAATAAAAAAACCATGACTTTCCCAAATGTTGTTGTGCCGTGCTCATTTCTTTACATCTACAAACAAAATTGTATATATCCAAAAGTAATGACCCCAAAAACTACATGTAACGTCATCCAAGGACTGCTAAAACCAAAAGTAATGATCAGAGTCATTACTTTGGAGTTCTACAGTATTTGATAAATGATACCTACACATACTCTTGCCACTTTCGACCACATTAATTTGTGGCAAAAAAGTTGAATGGTAGAAAAGAATGGGCTTTTTAAAGTCAAATGCATTCATCTGCATGGTGAAAAACAAAGTCTTTTTTTTGAAAGTTTTCAATTTCAGGGTATCAGGTGCCAAATGACTTGCAAAAAAATAAATAGGAAAATACATGTAGGAATAAAAATGCTGAAAATAGGAAAAGTAGGAATGATTCTTTAACTTTCACTCTGATATCTACCAATTTACATGTATAATGATGTGAAAGATGCATTTGAAGCTTTTTTCCATGCACACTGTGTAAATCCATAAATCAAGATTCCGTCCCTGTATCAATGAGCAACAAAGAAAATCTATGAATCTTTACATTGCATACCATTCCTTGAATGTGAAGCACAAAAACATAGTTCTCGGAGAACAAGTCACAACTTCAACTGGACAGTTACAACATCATCTGTCACAAAAGTGACACTCTAAACTCAGTTTCTTGTAATTATTTTTTGCAGGTGGCTGTGCTGAAGGAAAAGCCTTTTGAAGAAGCTTGTGTATTATTTTTAGTGTCCAAGGACTTCTGTTTCTCACCCACAACCTTTAACTGCTGCATTGTCTGTTCTCACTTGTTCTTACAGTACATGACTGTACATGTAGCAGTGTCAAGCATCATAGCTGCAACACTAACACTCTGCCTATTCACAGTTGATGCTGAAAAAGCTTAATGGAGGGTTAGTGCTCGTTCACAATACTCAAAATGACATTCATTAATTATTCAAAACGGAAAATTACTGTTAGGTGAGCCACAGAGTTTCGACAAAGTTGACAACAAACAACGATTTAGTGTTTTGGCAGAGAGATAGGTTGGTAACGAGTTTAATCGGTTCTGTGTCACTTAGTAACTCATATGCAGCTTCTACATTGTAAATCTTCTCTTGATCTGTTCTTGTCCTTTAAAATATACATCTGCTGATTGTGTTGGCTACCTAACATAAATCCTTTGATCCCTGTAGCATAGCAGGAATTTAAGATAGAGAATTTGAATTCGAAGTTTTGTGAAGGTTGTTATTAGTCTTAGGCTGTTTTTGCATGGAGCTCTTCAATTTCATGTTTCATTTTTTGTAGTTTTATTCTTAAATTTGAATTTGGGTAGAATATTATAAGCAAACTTAATTATTAACCAACAGTAAAATCATGCTAGTCATGTTTTTGCCTTCATAAATTTCAGAGGTTAGAACTATTTCAAACCCAGTCTGCTGGATTAACACTTGTGTCAGACAATTCAAAACCCCTGCTAAATTTCGTAGTTTTTCTTTCAGTCGGCTGACAGATGGCCGACAGGTGTTTGGAGTACATTATGGTGTTCAGCTAGTCATTCCACATGAAACATATCATTCTCACAGCTAAGCAATTAACTTTATATCAAATTAAAACCAGCAACCTCTGGAAGCCCTAACGCTCAGAAGGTATTATTTGGGATGTTTATACAGCACTGTTGTGCCTGTGAAAGAAAAATTCTTGTATAGGTGTTTTTGTTAGGGATGTCAAGTAATGTCTGTAACAGTTTTCTATATAACCGAATTCTCCAATCACTAGTTTTAATAAGAACTGGACATACCATAGTTCAGTGCATACAAAGACTTTAAAAGTGCTCTTGATATACATTGTTCTATGTACAATGTACCGGTGACAGTCATTTGGCCAAAACCCTCCCATTTCTTTTTAACTCTCACTTAAACTGAGTTGCTTTTGACCAGAAGTAAAAAGTAAGACCACCGGCAAAGTAGGCGGGCTATACTCTAAGCTACAATGCACTATTATTAATACCAAATTTAGACAGTTCATGATCTGTACTCTTACATGTACATGTAAGTGCCACACTACTTCCTTCATAGTTATACTTATTTCAAGATTTGTCAGTTTCACTATTCTCATGTTGACCATAAATACATGTATGTCTGTACTCAGGCTTCTGTGCTCATTGCAAGCTAACATACATGTACATGGTAACTGAATGAAGTTAGTTACTTACCCATTCCAAGTCCATCCCAGCCTCGCTCTTCTGTTGTTTCAACATATGCTCTCTTTTCTTTCGTACTGTCTTTCAAAGCAGCCTTATGGTCATTGTTTAACACACATGTGCCACCAGAAAGTGGTTGCAAGATATTCTTTGCAACATAAACATTAAAATCTGCTTCATTACTCCAATCTATGGTGCCAATTTCCTGTTCAAAGTTTGGGTGGCCATTCAAGAACTTAAACAAGCAGTTGAATGCCCTTTTAACAGCTCCTCCCTCTTTTTGAAAGTCATAATCTGGGTTTTGCTGTAAACATGCAACTGCCTCCTTTACTTTTCCAAATACATGCCCAATCTTTATTACAGCCTGTTGGGCAAATAAAAACCCACTGTCATGATGATCATGTACATGTAATAAATTATCATAATTTAACCAAACATAAAATAAAAAACCCATGATCATTACTGTTTTACTGCTGCTCAAATAAAGATGTCAGTTAAGATGCCTCCTCATCCTGAGCAGAACTTTCATTGCAATTACATGGAAAATTACAGCCCAACTTACTAGTGCTGACCAGACTGAAAACTTTTACCAGAGCTGGATTAACTTTGGACCAGAGTGTCAGTCAGATCATTATACTTTTCTGAAATACATGTATAAAACAATTTAAATATAATTCATAAGATTTATTTCCACCTACATGTACATATACATATCCAGGGCTCTTTTGAACAAACATTGAAAAACTCCAATATTTCTTTTTGTTTTTATGGCACTTGTCAAGTATCTTTTTTTTCATTTTGTTAATATACATAAAAAGTTACTCATACAAATATCTGTGGTTTGTCAATTATAAATATTCTGGTAAAATTTTTCAATGTACAGTATACTATATTAAGAATGTAATCGCATGACTTCAAATTCATTTGCACTCATGCTATCTGTAACTGCACCGCAGGCTCATGCAATCTTGAAACTTTTCAACCCACTACTGTGCAAATGAATACAAGTCATCTCGCCCCAGGGAGGATTCGCCCCCCAAGTCATCTCGCCCCACTTGCTAGTCACGTCACCCCAACTACAGTGCCATCTCGCCCCACTTACCTTGGTCTCTCTACTTAATGGCTTTTCATTGAAATTTCATCTATCAGCTTCAAACAGTACTGAAATATTACTTCTTGCGGTGAAACCGGCCAAGACCTCGTCAAGAAGTCTGGGTATTTCATTGCCAACATAACACACCAGTCTGACACTTTCCTACCAGCAGTTTTACCCACAAACTATTACGCCGATGCTGACCATTGCCCACATGGATTTTTTCTGCGGCGTCAAACTATTTTAAAATCGTTCGTCTAATATTGTTTTTTTTTGCAACAACGAAGCACCCGTAGGTGACAAGATTGGCATTTGACCGTAATGGTTTTACGCAACAACGCAACAATTGTAGTAATAATTAGTGATGGAACTTGATGAAAATCCCGCACCGTAACGATTTGTTTTCGAATTTCTGGCTGACGCGAACCAGAAATTCTACTTCAGTACCTGAGTACTTCCAGATCGAGGCACAAGATGAAGAACTTACCCTGTACTGGCCAAGCTCTTGGAATATTTGACCACGTAGTACTGCGTCAGTGAAAGATACACGTTTTGTAAGCGGAGTTTCAAGTTGGATAAAATACAGGATGGCGTTTTCCAGAATTTCTGTAATGTTGAGTAGCTGCAAGTCTAACGTCGCTTTTTCCGCCATTGCTAACATTTTAGCGAGCGCTGATTGGCTATAAAACCGACAGTCATTAATCGAAAAACGTCATACGGACCAAGAAAAGTAGTAGTAGTAGGGGAGGGGAAAGGATTTTACATGTACACTTGCATCCCCTCGTACATATATTTTTTTTCTTGGGAAACGGTCCGTGCGAGTTTGCTTCATTCACAAATTAAAAAATTCAAATATTTAAAAGGTTTTATTTCTGAATTCAATTATTTGAAAAATGAAAATTGAAGTTCATGTCATCTCAGAGGTTATTTATTCAGGCTCCTCAAAGGCTCCTCAAAAATAAGGGTAATTCTATCCCTACTATACTACTGATTTGTGTGATTTGAAGGGTTTGAAGGGTTTGAAGGAGTGGAGTGATTTGAAAGACTGGTGTAATTGGAAGGATCTATCTGATA
>JAOBAT010100979.1:0-15902 GCA_026413305.1 Hydrozoanthus tunicans
TTTTTTGGCCGCAAAAAACTCTCTGACCCAAATGGTTCTCATTTTTCTGAAATTTGTCAGTTCATGCCTTCTTCTCCCAAGCGCAGCCAAATGAAAGCCAACACTGGCAAAAATCTCCCTCATCTGCCATTTTGAATTCACAAGACGCATGCACGGAAGCGAGGCTTTCGTCTCCGTTTTCGTCGCATCAGTTCTCACTTCGATGTAGCTCTGGTAGCTTCCATCTCCGTCTCCGCTTCTGCTTCCGTCGCTAGTGTGAACCAAGTTTAACCCTGAATTCTAGGAAACGAGTCACAGATCTCATCTCGCCCCTAAACCTTAAGTTAAAACTTATAACTTAAGGGTGAGCAGTTTCTAAAGAATCTGGGATTTGTCCCAAAAAACTGAGACCCTTTCCTCCCTTAAAGTGCCTACGATATGGAATATTTTGTTATGTTAGTGGAAAGACCTTTCTTAATGAGGAAGAGCAGTGAAAAAAAAAATTTCAAAATCTGTATGGTTCTCGAGATATTAACATTATCATTTTCAATTGATGACGTCAATTGTTGGACAGGCAAATTTTCAGTTATTTCAAATCTGCTGCAAATCGTCAACATTTGGCTAAGTTTAAGCCAAACTTGGATTGGTGATGTATCTGGAGGTATTCTTCAGAATATGTACTGGTCAGGGCCTGTTTAGCCAAAAATTTGTAACCAAAAAAATTTTTAGCCAAAAACTGAACGAAAATAAAATTAAAAAAAAAAACGATGAAAAGTTTCACAAAAACAACTTGGACATAAACTCAATAACGTTGATAACTAAAAAGAATGTCTCCATAGGTCAACAGAGGTGTCACGTGATAGGTTACTCCCCCCACTTTCAAAGAGTACACACTTTTTTTTATAAGAACAACTTTATAAGAACGAAGTCCAGATTGGCCAAAATTTAAGAACAAATTAAGAACGAGCTGAGGCTCGGATTTTATAGCTTTTTTTTTGAAAACTTTACTGAACTTTGATCTTTAACTGAACATTAAAGAATAAACAAGAAGTGCTTCACAGTTTATAATCACTGGAAATCGTCTCGGGGGAAATGTCGGCGAATCTACGATAAATTCGCAGGGGTAAATTGGCCAAATTCGTTTTCCAATACAGTCATAAACATTGCAACATTTTGGCTTAGTTTTTCTTCGATTTAAACTTACATAGAAATAAGAATATTTTAAGAACAATTTGAGGCTCAAATCGCCAAAACATTAAGAATGAGCCTCTTAAAAATTTACTGGTTCTTATATAAAAGGCGGTAAAGAAACTCAACAGACCTGCCAATGGAGTTGTTGGTGTCGTTAGAACCTCTTCGTTCTCTCCACCTTCTTCATCATACGCTTTGTCCCGCCACAGACCATGCACCTGAAACGCCCGTACAACGTTACGACTTTGTACTTTCAATTAAAATTCCCGACTTCTATATTTCATTGATGCCTGATGTTCACGTTCGTTAATACAAAGAATAGAAGGCAAAAGTGTGAACGGTATAAAAAAATTCCAAACTTGTGGAGGTATAAGGCGATTCTGTTGTTGGTCAATTTCAAACTCTGGTTTATTTATTTTCTTAATTTCAGTTTTGACTATTTTTGTATTCAAATTCAAATCGGTACAAAATGAAACTAGTTAAAAAATTCAAACTGGTCTACAAATTTTAATCCACAAGTTGAAAGCAAACTGCAACAAATACAGAAGTTCAATTCTGGCTATTTTTGTATTCAAATTGAAATCGTTACAAAATGAAACTAGCTTAAAACTTCAAACTGGTTCAACAATTTTAATCCAGAGTTTGAAAGCAAACTACAACAAATACTGAAACTTTCTCTCCTTTAATATGCAAAACTAATGCTACTCGGTTTGAGTTATCCATACAGTAGTCCATTCTGGTTTCGCCGTGTAGAGTCAGGATGGCCGAGTGGCTAGCGCTCGTGCCTCCCACCTCTGTGGACCCGGGATCGAATCCTGGGTTTGCATGCGGGCTAAGATTTGTCGATCTTCTTCTGACTCCGAGGGTTTTTCTCCGGGTTCTCCGGTTTTCCTCCCTCCACAAAAACGACTTTCACGCCGACATCTGTGCTGTCGAGCGACTAAACAAAAGCCACTGGCTTGGGAGAATGGGCAACCACTCCCAGCGTAACGACGATAAATAAAGTTAGTTAAATAAATAAAGTTAGTTTAGTTTAGCCGTAAAACAGCCACAAAAAGCCTTTTAAAAGAAAAGGCTGAAGTACAATCATAACAACAACACCTCGATGGAAGCAATGTGAAGGTACAATGCAACGAAATATTTTGGTTTCTTTTTTATTAACATTATATAAGTCCATTCTGGTTTCGCTCATCGTAAAATAACCATGATAAGTCTTAAGAAAAGACTGAAGCGCCATCATGGTATTTATTACCCTGAGGAAGGTCCTTAAAAGTACAATGCAAAGCAATAACTTGGTTCCTTTTCGTATACAAGTCAATTCTAGGATAAGCCTTAAAGTCTCTATCGAGCATACTTTTTTAAGTTCCAGATGAAAAGCAGAACCCTTTAATAATAGTAGTTTTCGAAAATAAAACCTTTTCTCGCTACAATAGTCACATTGCTATAACTTTAATCAATGAATTATTCCCTTGAAAGTGTTTGAAATAAAAATTTTATGACATGCCTTAACAGAAATGAATTTTTTTAAACAAAAACCTCATAACTCACTGCTGCTACGTCACAGGTTACCAGTCGCCAGCCTGCTCGGTCAAAATTTACATTCCGATCTTTTTTTTAATTAAAAAGCATACTCAGACGTGGAAATATTTTTGGTTATTCGAATTTTGAGTTCACAGATGACAACAGTTTTAATCTAAAAAGTAAAAAATTAAGCTTGATGGGGACTTTAAGAGAAGACTGAAGCGCCATCATAGTATTCAGACGTGGAAATATCTTTGGTTATTCGAATTTTGAGTTCATAGATGACAACAGTTTTAATCTAAAAAGTAAAAAATTAAGCTTGATAGGGACTCTAAGAAAATACTGAAGTGCCACCATAGTATTCAGACGTGCAAAAATTTCTTTGGTTATTCGAATTTTGAGTTCACAGATGACAACAGTTTTAATCTAAAAAGTAAAAAACTAAGCTTGATAGGGACTTTAAGAGAAGACTGAAGCGCCATCATAGTATTTATTACCTTGAGAAAGGCCCTGTGAAAGTACAATGCCAAGAGCAGCAGAAGGTCATAGGCGGATGTGTGCGCGTCTCGCTCAATTCCAATCAAACGAGGAGCACAGAGGGGACTCTGTTTCTCTTTCAACCCCTCGTAGTTGCACTCGTTAAACCTTGAAGAGTAAAAAATCCTGGATGAGCTAGTGACCTGGTCAGGACTGGGAACAAGTGCATGACTTTACATGACTTTTTTCAATGTTTTTTCTCGATTTGTCATGACCTAGCATTGTTATTTCTTCCCTCGATACATCAAAAGTAGTTTCATTTTTCCCTTTTCCTAGCATTATACAAGCTAAACAAGGTGAAGAAAGGGATGTTTATTACACTCGCTAAACCTTGAAGAGCAAAAAATCCTGGATGCTAGTGACCTGGTCAGGACTGGGAACCAGTGCACGAAAGCGACGTCGTGAAGGTCTCATTATTGAAACAGGATTCCGACTCTTCAGACTTTCTGATATTCCATGAAATTTCTTGACTTTTTCAATGACTTTTCTCGGTTTGCCATGACCTAGCATTGTTATTTCTTCCCTCAATACATCAAAAGTAGTTTCGTTTTTCCCTTTTCCTAGCATAATGCAAGCTAAACAAGGTGAACAAGGGATTAAATTGAGACGTAGCAGCCTTCTCAAGTTAAACTCTAGGAAACAAAAAGAATTAACTCTCGAACGGTTTTACCGGTGCTGCACCTCTGCAAGTATCACATTCAGCAGAAAGGCGTGTAATTTTGTGCAAATAAATGAATTGGCATGGTTATATTTTTTTCTTCACGTTAATATCAATCTAATTTCTGCCAACTTTCCATGACTTTCAGTGACCCTTTAGAATGTTGACGCCAAACTATTCAATTTCATATCTTGATTCTAACAAATTGCCAACTTCAGTGAAAAAGCAAAAATTTAAGGACTTTTTAAGGACCATGAATGTTTTTTGTAACATTTAAGGACTTTTGAGGCCTCAAATTTTGGAAAGTGAAATTTAAGGACTTTTAAGGTTTTTGAGGATCCGGACGAACCCTGTTATTACCTAGAAACCGGATCAACTGACATCGGGACTTAACGGTTTACCTAGAATCTCAGATCCAGAAAATCTTACCTTTTAAAAATTATTCCATTGAATTTCAGATGTTCTACTTTAAACGTTTCTTGATAGCTCTTTATACACTTATCATTGATATGCCCGAGGAAGGGATGGTTCTAGCAAGGAGTAGGAATTAGACAAACAACTGAATATACTCATGTACTTACGCTCCAATATCGTGCACGTACCTGATAAACGGAAACTTGAAGACATATTTAATGACGATGACAATTTGAACGTAGGTTATGATTGCGATCCAGAAGTTCTTTGTCGGCCTGGGAATAGAAAGCATTCCCCACAAGAACACAAGGAAGGGGAGGGGCATGGACAGGAGTGAGGCGTAACCCATGTGGTTCAAGATCATCAGCATGTAACAGATGATGTCTGTATGAGCCAAAAGTGCATAAAACAGGGCCACGGTGAACCTGGCGAGGCGCATTTGTGTGTGACGCCAGTCATTGGCGTCCGTTTCGTCTAAGTCGACTGTTAACACAGACCAAGTGTCAAAATCGTCTTCCACTGCCCGCGATGTTACGTTCTAAGGAGGAAAAGGGTTTAGTCAAAGCAGGGTTTAACAGCCATAATGGCTTCAGTCCAATGTTAATAGATAGTCAGCAAAACATGTTTTATGCATCACGGAATAAAAATAAAAACACATTGCGCTATCAGATTCCACGACTTTCCAATGCCATGCCTATGATAAATATCAAATTTTCCGAAAAAACAAGACGAACACCTTCCTTTTCTGTTGCAGAATTGACTATTTCGAATAGGATGACGACCTGTACTTTTACCCACAGTTATTTTCGCATGAAAACCTAAACTTACTTATAAGAACGGGCAAAGGATCTGTAAACTTCAAATTTGACGCTCAAAGTGTTGTTAGTTTAAAGGGAAGCTGAACCCTAAAACCAATCTTTAACTGAGTGTGAAAACGATGTTTAAAAAAATTCCTCGTATCGCGCTGACTTTCCGTGAAATTCGAGTTTAAAACACGTTACTTGCCGCATTGTATCGGTGGCTTAGAAATAGGGGTTAAGCGGAGAGAGAGTGAGGCTAAAAATTGGCTCGGACTGAAAAAGTTTCTCATTGGAGCACACAACACTCTTGACTGCGTAAGCGAGCTTATGACAACAAAAACAAATTTAGATATGTTCTCAACACCTTGAAGGGTTTCATTTAAAACAATGTTGACTTTAAAGTTCAGTTCCCCTTTAAGGAAGAGTTTCGCCAACTGTGGTCTTCTCTGAGCCTCGTTTAGAAGTGTTAGGTCCGCAAGGCATTGTGGTAAAATGAACAGCCGCCACTACTTTCGGAATGGTCAGTTGATTTGATGGAATGATACACGGGACATCGGTAACTCATACGAAAAATGATACGTATAGAACTCAAAATGTGAATGATATTGATGTGTTGATCCATAAACCGATGCTGCACTGAGTACTTAAGAGGCTGTCCGCCTAAATACCGACCAATTCCCATTTTACTAGCCGCATTATTTTCTTTCGCAGTTTTACAGTCCTATCTTTCAGCTGTTTAATTATAGTTATTAGCGTTCATGAATCCTATCCACTTTTGAAAAATATAAATTTTAGTCAAGCATGTTTTGGTACTTCAATCGCGCATCGAAAAGATAGGCCTACAAATGTCGGTGGAAAAGAAACAAATTCAAATTATTTTCAAAATGAAGCATACGACATGCAAGAATATGGTTTATTTTACCTGTTTTTTTTTCAAAAATTACCGTTAGGTTTGGCCGCGTAATATTTTTCGTGTTGTTATGAAATCACCTGAAATTTGAGTAGTAAACATGGCCGCCATGGCGATTTCAAGGCCGTTCACCTCTATTCAGTTAGTTGTTTATATTTTTCGTAATAAGGGGTTTTGAAACAAAAGAGGTCGGTTTTAGTATTTTACAATGAGTTGCTAATTTGTCAGAAAAAAATCAGGGAAATCTATTTTTGACGCGAAAACTCGTTGGTCGGTTTTTAGGCGGACTGCCTCTTGATTTCCCAAAAAAAAATCAACGAAGACATTTTTCACGGTCTTGACTTTAGTTTCGCTCTAAATTAACGTTATATTGCTATGTTGGTTTGATTTTTTTCACTGATTACACACACAATAGGATAGTGCTTCAGTTGAAATGATAGACTAGAAAGATAGAACCAAGCGAAAATGGTGCCCACACGAAAGCCTCAAGGCCAAACGACTTTGGTCCGGCTTGTGCGCAGGCCTGTATTATCAGTGTTTTTTTTCAAATCTAGTTTCTTCCCAATTAATGCTTAATTCCTAGTTCACCAATTAATTGACTGATCAACTGATCATGACAGAAGCGCTTAGGGCATGCTTCAAAAAGTTGGACTCAATTTTTGCAATATTCGATTCCTGTTAGTTCCACTGGACCCCTTTCCTGATATATTGCTACATATATATATTCAAGTGTTACGGAATCCCCGTATAGAGCACTCTCAAGTACGGCGGATACCAAAACTTTCCTTGTAGTGAAAATAACAAAATACTGTACCCTGCCGTCAACCATATCGATATCAGAGCTCGTCGCAGCTTCAGATATTCGCTGACTAGCTCTAATCCCTGTGTAACCAAGCCTCCATCTACGAATTTTTTCCTTTCTCTTTTCTTTCCTTTCTTTGCGGAGCTGCTCCGTAATCTCGCGGTAGTCCTTTGAGATCCCATTGAGAATATCAATGACCTTATCCACAGCCATTGCAAAGTAGTAGTATATCCAACTACACCAGCCTTTGACCTTGGACGTAACATCTGAACATGAAATTCAAGGAGAACGAGTGTTGGTTGAAAGGCTATCGGACAGACAAGGTTGACTTGCTATCGAACTAAATTAACTTGTAACAAAAGAACGAAGTGTTGGTTGAAAGACTATCGAACAGACAAGGGTGATTTGCTATCGCACTAAATTAACTTGTAACAAAAGACTAGTACTCAAAGGGGATAAAAAATGGAAACTTCGACTTTAGTCAAAGTGCAATCCCTTTTTCTTCTCATTCCGCTTTCAGTATTAAGTCATTTTTTTGTAGCGTAACTGTAAAATTTATACTCATCAGCAAATTTTTCGTATATTCAACACTTTACCAGAAACGGTCAGAAAATATCGCTTGTTTTATTACCCCATCAAAAACATTACCAAGGAGAAAAAATGTTTTTGAACCAACAAGTCTTCTTCTCAAAGAACCCTTGGAGAAGAGACTTGGAGGCGGACGCCAAGCAGACCGGCTGCTCCTGGAGGGAGCTTGAGCGGATCGCCCAGGACGGAGGATGATGGCGGGCAGTAGTAGATGGCCTATGCCCCACCAGGGGCTCAAAGGCCTAAGTAATTAAGTAAGTCTTCTGTTTACAAAAAGAGCATTTCTTTAAGTGCATGGAAACTGGTCAAACGTTACAGACGAGCTTCTCCTGTTTCGTAGTTCAGCTGCAAATGTTTATTCTAAAGTCCAAGTTATATTTGTGAATTCACTTAAATAGAACGCATACTCTTCACTGAACAACTTTGGGAGAATTTAGCACTTTTACTCACTGGGGCTAAAAGGGTTAAACTTGTGACAACAATGCGGCCTGAGGAATGTGGCCTTTGTGGTCTACTGTCTAGAACCATTAACCATTAACTAACTTAGCAAACAAGACAACATACGCAAAAAGGAATTTAAATAAACGAATCCTCGTCTTTATATAACAAATACAAATAAAAACTTAGCATGCCCTGCCAATAGACCTTTACCCTTATTACGTCATTCGCCCTTGTTACGTCACTCGCCCAAAATCGCGCAGTGCATTCTGGTAACCGCGAGGACTTGTTATGCTTTCTATCAAAAAAAGTTCTAAAAAAGTTTAACTACAAGTACCAGAACGCATTGGCACGATTTCGGGTGAATGATGTAATAACGGGTAAGGCCTATCGGCATCTCATTACAAACCAACCTTCGTCGCGTTGCTTCTCCTGTCCACCGGGTCCAGTTTCACCAATGTCCTGGGGAACTGACACGAAATCATCCTCCGTTGAGCTGTCGGAGTCCTGACGCAAGGCACCAGAACCTGATGGAAAGGATCAAATAGTCACTTAGAGTAAATGGTCTGATAACACCCCCATCCCCCCCCTCTCTGCAAACCTTTCTAATAAGCCTCCGTCTAGTGCTTCAAGTTTCTTAAATAAGCCCCCCTTCCCCCTCTCTATTAAGCCCTCCCCTTCTTGAGCTCTAAGTTCAAAATAAGTCCCCCTCTCTAATAAGTCCCCATCTCTAATAAACCCCCCTTCTATGGCTTTAAGTTTTAAATAAGCCCCCCTTCTAGAGCTTCAAGTTTTAAATAGGCCACCGTCTCTAATAAGTCCCCGTCTCTAATAACCCCCCTTCTAGAGCTTCATGTTTTAAATTAGAACCTCCCCCATTAATGAGCCCTCTCCACTAATAAGCTCCCCTCTCTAATAACCCCCAATCCCAAATATAAAAACGATGGAGCTCAAATTTTTGACACAATGCGGTTTCATTAGTTTCAGTTTTTTGAAAAAACTATCTATAACGCCAGAGGAACACAGTTACTCTTAATATGTCTGGCATCCTAACTTTATGTTGTGTTTCTCTCTTTGGCTATCGGCAAATTTGAGATAATTCCCCCTCTCTAATAAGCCTCTACCTGGAAGGTCTTAAAAAAAAAGACCCTCCCCCCCATGGGAACGCTTACGGTATGCCAATTTTAGCGAACGCAATGTTTATAAGAAAACCTTGTCAAACTCAAACACCTTTGACTCAAACCACCAACCAAATAACATTACACTCATTAATAGTAATGACTCAAACTCTCTGATAGGTTGTCATTAAGCCTCGATTCCAAGGTAGTACCCAGTCTACTAATATGCACCAGAAGTACCTGGTTATTGGAAGCCACGAGAGCCAAGTGGTTAGTGTGTGGCTGAAACGCCATCGCTGTCAACTGCCAATCAAATGTAGGGAGAGTACAGTGAACCTGTTGAGACAGAGAGTCAATTTATTAGCTAAGACATAAGAATAGTGAACAATCGTGCTGTTGAGATACAATTTATCTTATTTTACAAAGTCTTTGTATGTTGTACAACGCTGAACATTTTGCTTGAAAACTAAAGTTTTTTTAACTTTGTAACTTTAAAGAACTAAAACTTTTAAGATACTTAAAAAATAAAAAATGACGATGTTTTTTTATCAACATATTGACTTCTTTATTGAGTTCAAATACAAAGTTATATACAATTATACCCGCAGGTAACAAAAGCTAATCGAGGCAGGTATTGGGTCTTTCTTCGTGTTGAGGGCAAATAATCAAACAAGGTTTGTGATTGATTGATGTAAGGTTAGGGTAAGTTTTATCGTTTTTTGCTTGGTTTAAAGGTATTTGATAAATTAAGGTATTATACAAATATCATAACTGTCTATATATAATTAAATCACACTAAGGACTGAAAAAAGGTGTTTTGAAATGTAATTATTTTAGTGAGAGCCTGGAGTTTTCAGCATGATACCCAATCGTCGATAAAAAATTACGGAGAAGCTGCTCAAATCCATTTCTAAAATTAGTTCTTAAATGGTTTTCTAATCGACGAGGTATCAACAGTTTGAAATTACTTCCAAACTAAAGACGATTTTTCAATGCTGTACGAACATTCTGTATCTTAATCTTTGCTATCTCTGAAAACATTCGGAATTCTTCGAAAGAGGTTTGAATTAAATAGGTTGTAAGGCATTTTTATGATTTTTTTAAAACATCGGAAAATCTTCAGAGGTATTCGGAAACGTTAAAAAATCTTCGTGATTCTAAGGCATTTTTGAGACTTTTTAAAGTATGCCAGAGACCAATTAGCGATAAGTAATTTTGCCCTCTATGTTATAAAATGTAAAAGAAAAATAATCACATGGCTACCGAGTGTAATAATATTCCGTGAATTAAAAGTTGTTCTAGGCTCATTATACTGGGTTCAGTAAAATGAAATTTCTGAAAAAACTGACAGAAAAAAAAACAAAAAAAAAATTCTATATTTAGTTTGAAAATGTCAAAATATGCTTAAAAACTAGTTCTCACTAAATAAACTTTACGTTAAACTTCCAATAGCCAAAAAATCGTTTGTTAGCTCTTCATCAGCTATCATCGAAGCCGTGCCTTACCTTGGAACTTTTCAAATCAAACACGTTAACAGCATTATTGACATCTGAACAAGCAATCCAGCGGTTATCTTGGCTCACTGCCAGCAGTGACATCATTGGCTGAGCTGTAACATAAATATCACTGTTATCTCAATAAGCAAAAGAATAATACAAACAGGCCTGTAAAAGGAAGGGGGGGAGGGGAAAGAGCTGTAATGGTACTTCCAAAAGATGGCGAAGGTTGACCAATTATTTGAAAAAGCAAAATTATCCTCTGTATTTTCTGAATTGATTTTGAATATCAAAAATTTGAAAAATATCCAGGTTTTTAAGGTTGGTTTTGCTTGCCTGTTTAACATTACAGAACCAGACGAGCTAATTTTCACAACAAAAACCTGGCTACGAGCCTGATAAATAATCCAGTTAATTAGAGAGAAAGAAGAACATGCCTGCTGCAGAACACAGTACAAAGTATTTTTATGGCCAGAGTAAATTTACAGGAGTATTTGAGACAGCAGAAGTCTAGGAGCTACAGACTATCCTACGGCTACCAAGCTTACTAATATAGATTCTTGAATCCGAAGCAACATCTAACTTTAACTTTGAATAACTGTAGCATTTTGCATTGAACAAAACGTAAAACTGTTCATCCAAAAGTCCTTTCTGTAGAGCTTAAGTCAGTACAATCCACTGAGTTATGCTACTACTGTTAAAACTTGGTTTTACAACTGGTGCTTACTGTTTGCATATTTGGTTTTAATGTGAGTTGAATCATAAAACAGTTGAACCTGTCAGACTCTCATAGATAACAGGGTTTAAGTTATTGCTGTCCGGTAAGCCAGTTATTAAGGCGCCAATCTCTTGTGCGGGAGGCCTGGGTTCGATCCTCGGAGCCGGACTTCCACTCTGGGTCATAAAAAACAACTGAGGAGAAGGTGCTGCCTTTGCTCTAACATCTGCAAACGGTTAGACCTTCGCGTCTTCTCTAATAAGGACAAGGTTTACATTGAGAATGATGGATGAAATTCCACGACTTTTCCATGACAAAATGCCATTTTCCGTGACCCATAAATATCGCTAAATCAAAGAATCCATTTTGACAGAACAGGCTATCGACACTCCAATACAATTTCAAATGCCAATTCGGGGTTCACACTGAGAATGATGAATAAATTTCCATGACTTTTCCAGGCCTTGAGAGAACATTTAGAAATTCCATGACTTTTCATGACCATGTGAACCCTAAAGGAAGTTAAACCGTAAACCAAGAATGGATTGATCTGACAGTTTTAAATACATCGTTATAACAACTAGCCCGAGAAAAGAAAAGAAAATTCAATAAATCCAAGTTTTGGACCAATCTTGAACTTGTACAACATCATTTCGAGTTTATTATTGAAAATTATTTTCAAGCACACTAAGTATTTATATTTGCGTCTAGGAATAGCTCTAGATCTCTAGAGGCTTTTAGGCCTTTATTTACTGTTAGTTTAGAATTCTTTATGTAATAAGCCTCGAGGAATTGCAACCTCGACCAGTTGTCACTCGAATCAGTGACTTCCACATTCCCGTGAATGGTATTGAAAATATGTTCTTTCAAGTTGACCTTGACCGAATGCCCTTTTCCTGGGCTAGTTGTTATAACGAAGAATGGGTTGTAAAGACCTGTTTGATTTTGTAATAACCAAAGAGCAGTGAACGCTACAAACATAAACTTATTTACGAGCCCAAAATACTAGTCACCTAACTACTACCTTACCAAGCCTAAAACTAGAGAAAGGGAGAAAGGAACTATTTATTCTCCGTTTTACTTGTTTTCCAAAATGATCTCATATGTTGGATCTTTTACACAAGTGTTTTCTGGGACACACTAGGCGATTATATATGCCAATCGCTACGATTAGCGAAATTCGCTTAAATTCGTTAAGTGTGTCACCTACTGCGATAGCAAATTCCGCTGGTCGTAGAGATTGGTCGTCCATATCTAGCATGTCAGAAATGAGCGATTAAATACGCCATGTTCCGCAGGCGATCAAGTTCATGCATAAAGTTGCCTAGTGTGTCCCAGGCTTTAGAGATCTTACTTGCTGATTTAGTTGGTACTTGAAAAGTGTGGATCTGTTCCAGTTTTGTGCTAATATCAAACACCTGCATAAAGAGAACTCGTCAAGCTAAGTAGGACTCCGGAAAGGGGAGTTACCTTTTACATGAAGCATAAGGGAAGCGCCAAACAGAACATACACTTTCTCAAAGGGGAACTGAACCCTAAAATCAACTTTTGTCAAACAAAATCTTTAACTGAGTGTGAAAACGATATTTGAAAAAATTCCTCGTATCGCGCTGACTTTCCGAGAAATTTGAGTTTAAAACACGTTACTTGCCGCATTGTACCGGCTGCTCAAAAATAGGGGTTAAGCGGAGAGAGAGTGAGGCTATGACGTCAGATGTGGGCAAGAATTGGCTCGGACTGAAAAAATTCAACATTGGAGTGAGACACCGCACACAAGTATACATAAGTTGTAACTTTCACTCTTGACTGTGTAAGCGAGCTTATGACAACAAAAACATTTCAAGCGCTCGCACGTTTCCTATAACTACGTCACACGTTACCTTCGTTTACCGCTGATAAGTCGACAAGCGCCCACGCTCAATGACCCCGAACGACCCGAAAAACGCACATACAAACTAGAATTTCTCGGAACATCAGCGCGACACAAGAAAAAAAAATTTAGATATGTTCCCAACACCTTGAAGGATTTCATTTAAAAAATGTTGATTGTTCTCCTTTAAGAACCTGGAAAATTGGTTTCATTAAATTATGATTTTCGAACTGCAATCCACAAAATCACTTATATAAATTGAGGTAGGCCTCTATTTACAAAAAACACTTAAAGGACTCCTTCACTATACAAACATTATTTGTCTCAAAAATAAAACATTCTTTAAGTCTATGTCCGTATCAGCAGTTCAAATTTGAGAGTTTTGTGCGTACTACTAAAGCCTGCCAGGCGATATGTCTTCATCTGTTTTACGGTTTAAATTTCCCGTTCACCGCTATTTTGAATTATGACGTAACTTGGTTCTAGGTTTCGATTAGGGTTTACTGAATATAAAACCATGCATCACCTGCAGTGAGTGTTCATTTGTGGCCACAATCAACTTGGAACTGTCAGAGGAAAACGCCAACTTCTGGGCTGGCAGAACACCAAATAGTCTAACCTGAAGCAAGAGCAACATAGTAAAGGTCAGTCAACGGAGTAACAAAAAACGTTACTAAGATCTAAGACATTTAAAATTTTCTCTATTCGTCTTTACTTAGGTTAACCGGCCTCGCCATATGTGAAGACAGACCATAGTTCTGTTTCTTGAAATTGGTCGACTTTCCAGAGGTCGTGTGACTTGAAGCTCCTAATTTCCACCTATACTCAATCACCTTCCTTTCACTCCCAGATGTATTGGTAAATTCTCCCAACTAGAGCCCATACATTTCATTGAATAAGTTTGGGGAATTTTACTTTTCATCTCCTGTAGTTCGCTTTGTTTGATTAATCATGATTTTCTCAGTACTAAATGTTATATTCTGTGCGAGGAGAACTTAGATACTAGTAATTGACTGGGACTGATTTGGGTAAATCCTTCTTAGTTGCTCGATAAGAATTTAAAGTTGATACCAATCTCCAGCGATGAGTTGGCAGTGTAGTGGCTGAGCGGTTAGTATGTTCAACTCGTAATCCTAGGGTTGTGAGTTCAAGCCCTGGTCAGACCACTGTGTAATGTTCTTGAGCAAGACACTTTACCCGACTTTGTTCCAGTCAACTTAGCTATCTAAATGAGTACCAGTTCTGCTGGGGGCTAATCTGCGATAGATTAGTGTTCTGTTTGGGGGAGACATTCGCTTAATAGTACAGGAACCGGAGATAAGTGTCAGCCCTATGAGCCACTTCGGCTCCAGAAAGGATTTAGCCTCGCTAGCAGCAATGAGTTGCTCTGTACCTTTGACACAGAGACTGACTGTCCATCCTTACCCTAGAAAGAAAGAAAATCTGTCACTCAAAATGAAACTTTAAACCGTGACAGAAGTTTTAGTTTGCTTATAAACTGACCTAGAATAACATGTACTACTCACAAAATAAGCTAAAGAAAGAGATTAGGGTTCTTGCAGCATTTCTTTTAGAACAAGAGGTTCCTTGAAGCCTTTACTCGTGGCTGTTTTATTGTTCATATGCTGTACCATCCGCGAGTAGCGTAACCTCTACTCGCGAGTACGAGTAGCGAGTCAAACAAGTATTTTTTGACGCGCAAGTTCGAGTCTAAAATGAGCTAACTCAAAAACAAGGGTCTCGTGCAGGGTTAGTACTCTTTAGACTCTCTGAAATTCCATGAATTTCCATGACTTTTCTCGATTTTCCATGACCTAGAATTGTTGATTTTTCCCTCAACAAATCAGAACTAGTTTTATTTTTCCTTTTTCTAGCATAATGCAAGCTAAACAAGGTGAAGAAAGGGGCATATTTTGAGGCATAGTAGCACTACCAAGTGCAACTCTAGTAATGGAAATGGTTTAACTCTCACACGGTTTTATCGCACTGCGTCTCTGCGAGTCGAGCTCTGCTGTGAAATCATTGATTATTTAGCAAAAAAAGTGTAATTTTGTGCAAATATAGGGATTGGTTGTATATTTTTCTACACGTTACCAATCTAAGTTCTGCAAATTTTCCATGACTTTTCATGACTAATCAAAATTCAATGACTTTCCAGGCCTGGAATAGGAATTCTAATATTTCATGACTATCCAGGCTGTACGACTATAGGCTATAGGGAATGCTTTGTAAGTTTTGTTTCAATATTTTATTTTCAGCAAAAAGACTTCGAATTTCGAAGGAAATTGGGGTCACTGAGAATCGTTTGGAGCTTATTTAGACATCTTTAAAACAGCAGGTCACAGGCGTCCACATCAATAGAGCTAAATACATAACTAGTAACAACAAGTAACAGGAATAGCAATAATGATATGATTGATAAAGAAAATGGTTACGACTTTAAATATAATGACAGACAATGATATTAACAATGATGATGTTGATAATAACCACAATGATAATCAAATAAATAAAATAATACAAACGATTACAACAACCACTAATAGTGATTGCAATAGCAGTATGAATGATTAAGAAAAAGATCTCGACTAAGATGATAGTGAGAATGATATCTAATAACAGTTATAATACTTAATAATAACAGCAAACACAATGATAGTGTTAGGAATTGTGTGTTAAATTATATTTGTTTTTTGTTGCTTATAATTTCTAATTAAACCATTTAGTAGTTTGATTTAATAATAATAATAATAATAATAATAATAATAATGAAGCTTATAAAGCGCAAATTACATAAAAATGTTCAGATGCGCTGTTTACAGTCTACATTCTACTATTAAACTAACTTAAAATAAAATTGAT
>JAOBAT010100990.1:0-15899 GCA_026413305.1 Hydrozoanthus tunicans
AGACTTAAGAGCCCTTCCTACCCATGGGGCATGGCTATTCCCCGCCGGATTGCCAACCCGGTATTTCAGTACCACGGGGTTTTATTATTATTATTATTATTATTATGAATGGTGATAAAAGCAGTGTAAACAGCAACGCAATGAGTGTTCTTATGTGTTTATTTATTTTGCTTTCACTGTATACAAATGAAACAACACAAAATCTTTTCTGTGAGGCAGACTACCACAGGCCGTAGGCCCCTACATGGTACGGTAGACCACCCAAACATAAAAAGTACAAAAATATAATCTAGTAGTAAAAAGATTGCAAAGATTACAATAATACTAAATCGGGGTGGAAGCGGAATCTTTTCAGTATGATAATTCTTGACTCCCAGATATTTTTCGACCAATGATTCACGATTCATTTCGTAGAATTTCTTCATGATTCATGTGATAAAATTTAAGATTCATGATTCATTTATTTTTTGTCCATGATTCAAGATTCACAGCCTGCCAGATGATGTGATTCATGATTCCTTCACTTTTTTTAGCCGTGATTCATGATTCAAGATTCCGCTTCCACCCCTGATACTAAATATCGTAAACCCTCCCAAAGTTTCCCATAAGCAAGACACTAAAAACAAAAATGAACGGGCGAGACATACGACGTTTTAGACAAGAACTACAAATGCTACTCCATGTCTTACAATTATCATTTAAGAAATAGAAATAAAAAATACTATACAAATGATTGATAACTTGCGTTTTAGAAGATCAAGTCTTTAATTAATGTTAATGGTAGAGCAGACTGGCCGACAGGCTTCATCCGCGTTTCTTTGTTTACTGCAATTGAAATTACAGTTGTTTTTGCTATATCAATTCTGCTTGGTGGAACTAAATGTATTTATCATTTTTTATATATCAGTTTGTTACGGTTTTATAGCGAAAAACTTTGCCAAGCTGGACGAACAAGTCGTGTGACGATTTGTGAAAGTGTGAAAGCAGGACGAACAAATCGTCTTGTGTTGGTCGTCAAAGATTCATTCACGTCACACGTACTAGTGATCTGTGATCTGGGGCCGAGTTGTTCAAAAGTTACTTACCATGACAACCGAAGGGATTTGGTAAAGGGTTAAACTTGGTTTAAAGTTAAACGGCTTTCGAACAGGCGGCCGATTGTTTAGGGATTAAAAACCTATTTGTTGCCATGGTAATTAACCTGGATCAGGGCTAATCGTCCTTTGAACAACTGGGCCCTGGTGCTGACAAAAATCGCGCGAGAATTCAAACAAAATGGCTGCCACTCAATATCTGACAAGTAGCTTTTTAATTATTTTCGGTAAAAGAAAGCATATCGGTTCAGCCAACATATGTTTTCGTGTCCTAGATCTGTAGCACCAAAACACATTCTCTTAAATCAAAGTCGTTTAGTCGTTCTGACTACAGTAATTGTTGTCAAAAGGAAAACTTGATACACGGACATCTTGTTCGACTGTTTGTTGAGTTTAAACGTCTTCAAAGACGTCCTTTGGTCGCAAGCTAGTCGTCCGCGAAAAATCGTCTGAAAAGACGAACAAACAGATCTTGACGGAAAACACAGACGGCTTGTTCGGTACTTGTTCGTCCAGAATCGCTCAAACTTGTCCAGCTACGCTCAAACTAACTTGTGGCCGGACCGAGTTGTCCGTCCACTAGTGTGAAAACGGCTAAAATCTTTACCAATCGATTTCTATATGTGATTGAATTTTGTCCTGAGTGTAAATGGGGGTGAAAAAAAATTTGCAGTTTTTCACACCAATCACTGTGAACAAGGTTACATTCTTTGCAAAATTTAATCATTTATAGAACTTGAAAATGGATGAATCTTCAGTTTAAATAAAATCGTTGTTTTACTGACTTGAATGGGTATCTTCCCTCCAAAAATGACCAGTCTTAAAAGACGCCTCGTGAGCGATAACTATACATGTTATGATATATGACGCCACTGACCGATACATTTATTTAAAAAAGGGCAACTAGAACCTAGGACAACGAGAAACACAAGTCGATAAAGAACTCTCTCACCGCAACATTACACAAAAACGTAAAAAGCCAAGACTCAGAGATTTATGCTAAACAAGTTCTTGATCGACCGAAATAGAAAAATGGTTTCTGTTTTAGAAAAATGAAAAACAACTTTAACGTAACCGTTTGCGTAAGTTAAAATAAATATTGACTAACAACTCAATGTTATTTTATGGATATAAAATATTCAACTATTTAACTCTTTGTAGAATATTTTTTGTCGAAGTTTGTTTTGTCAGCCGATTGCTTTAAGCAACGCGCAAGTCCTTCCGCAAAGTGTTTGTGAGGTCGAACAGAAAGAAAACAACTAGATAGATAGGTTCTAGATACGAAAAGTTCGGATGAGAGACAAATACAGGACGTCAGCTTCCTGAAAGGAAGGTTTCTGTGGTTGATTAATCACGATAATGAATGTGCTTTCTGCAAAAACGTGACCGTAGCACAACCAATATTTCAAATCGTGTGCCACAGGTCGTATTTCGATACAACACTGATCTACTCCAAATTTTTCCTCTTCAAAAGTTCATAATCTGTTAAAAATATGTTCTCGAAACAACACATCTGCAGCACTCTTCGATCTTTAATCTCAGACAGAATTTTACAAAGTGCTCCAGTTCATTACAAAAGAAAACACTCATTTAGATATTCGATAATGACTCATCAATTTTTGTCGAGCATTCTCGTTCCGGATCACGTACGGGCATGCGCAGTTGAAGTTCTACGTCACACTCGTTTGCACGAGATGTAAACAAACACGGACTGGGGGAAGGAACTTGTGCGATTTAAAAGTTTTCTTTTTGTTCGATGGCGCCAAAAGATGGCGAGCAATACTGGAAACGATTTGTGCATCACGCATGTTTTTCAAAAAGAAAATTTCGAACCCGAGTTTGTATTTATCAAGTCAGTTTATTCATCGAAAAAAATCCATACAATTTCAATGACTGATTATAGATATTATTTTACTGGAGTGGCAATATTTGGAATTTTATGATGTTAACATTCTAAAATTCTAGGCACAATTTTAAAAGCCCAGTTGAAAGGAAGTGAGCTACACGTGTCATTTTGAAAGTATCTATGCTAACTATTCAGGAGTGTAAAAAAGATTTTCAGATTGTATTGAATGTCAAAGATGTTCCAGCGATAAAATAGCGTGATAACAAACCCAAGGAGGTTGAATATCGGATGTTGTGACGTCATCAATGTGACGCGCGCGCATTTACCCAGGATCACGTATCGGGTAATCAAGTCCCAAATGTTAGATTCATCAAATCGTTTATTTTTTATTTATTTTTCTTTTTGCATTCTTTCTAAATTAAATCAGTTGTATTAGAGCATACACGTTATTAAACGTCATTTTGCATAACAAGCAGATAATCATTTTATCAGTAAAATATCAAAGAGGTCAAAAGAAAGAAAATATCCAATATAACGTTTTATTTCTCTTTTGGTTTACTTCGTTTAACGACTTACAATCATAACTTAATTGTCTCCTGATAAATAATGTTTGTATTAGACATAAAAATTTGATCCTCCTCAGTTTAACTGGTCTTTTTCAAGACTGGCACAAGGTTAAAAACGAATGTCTGTTTCAATATTGTTAACGACTTCGTGAATCTATTCACATCCTCATACCATAGTCCTATGTCACCAACGCAAACTTTTTACATTGTTTTATGAACGAGAGTTTGTACATGAAAAAGCTTAATCAATTGGGTTACCAAACCAAGTTTGCAAAATTATATTGCGCCGGATACTTCATGTAAGGGTGCGGGTAAACTCCCTCTAGAGAACCACTCATAGGCAAGTTTTTACCCACGGAGTTTAAATCAATGTTCACATGGTTCGCATTAAAGCCATACGGCTGCACTTGTTCTTTCGTAAACATAGTAGGCACAGCCATTGGTCTTGAATCGGGCGAGAAGTACTGCCACTGGTTGATAGCGCCCTGCCGTATTTTGTTATCCATAACAGATTTCTTTTTGCTTTTGTAGCGTTTGTTTTGAAACCAGATTTTAACTTGATTTGGAGTTAGCCTGAGCATTTGGGCGAGATTGTTTCTCTCTGGTGCAGAGAGATATTTTTGTTGGCTAAATCTTTTCTCCAACTCCCGAACTTGTTCAGGGTAAAATAAAATCCGCGGCCTCCGTCGCATCGCTCCGATGGATTGTTTATGAATGTGGTTGTTACCGGAGGAGTTCTTAATAAACTCGGCACTAGCACCTGTTGAATGGGCGGCTTGTTGAGAAAACACTTGAGCCTCAAGAGCATGTTCTTCAAGATTTAGTCTGGATTCCATCTCTGTCCGCCGACTTTGAGTTGCCACTGCTAAGCTCAAGTGGATTGTCACTGATTACTCGTGTAAGCGCTAGACCTTTTATTGCCAGTGTCGAGTCGCGTGCTTTAAGCGCCTAAACGCTGCTGGCTTTTGTTTATGAGAGGAGGAACTTTTCGCTTGATTGGCAATCTGTAAAAGGAAATCCGGAGTGAGGTTCTTTGTCCTGGCTCGTGTGTAATTTGATTGGACTAACGCTTCACGCGAACTTTCACGACAGACTCAGTGACTACAGGAAGAATTTCCTACTCCGGGGCCAATACCGGTCCATGTGACTGCATAACTTACAAAAATATAAGCAACAAAACAGTTTGTTTTCCTTTCCTTTCACGTACGTGTTCTCGAGCCACAGTTTAAGAGTGTGTTTGACATAACTGGCACTGTTTAAAACATTCTGTTTTGTCAAAATACGAATAAAATAGCCAAAGCGTTTGTTTGATGTTTTCTGCTATTGTCACTTTGATTGGGACACAGTTTATATTTGATTTTTTCATCATACGATGCCTGTATGCGAAGAGCTGACTTCAAATGCTTTTCTCAGTAGCGCTCCTGTACCAATCTTTAAACGCTTGCACGCATAATGGAAAAATGTACTGCTGGATTGATATTTTTAATGTTCATAATTAAAGTAAAAGTATTGTTTGTATTTACGATCAGTGTAGACTTTCTCTAAGTTCTACGCACATTTTCTATATCCGGTCTTGTTATCATCGATAATTAATGTCGATTTTACAACCACTGTTTTGATAATAACTATTATCTTTATTTTTTTGCTTGTCATCATCAATCGTCATTAACAAAATTTTTACTACTATCATTATCGTTTAGTCAGCGCTATTTCGTCATCGTCGTTAAAAGAAATGCCAGAAATTATCATTTCATATGCATAGTACGGTACACGATATATTTTGCCGCGAGGCTCATCGTTGTTAATATTTTTTGCAACTTGAACCTCAAGTTGTTCTTAAATTGTTCTTATTTCTGTGTGTGGTTAAAGTCGACTAAAATCTTAGCCAAGATTTTGCAATATATTCATCCTCGCACGGCTTTATCGTAGATTCATTGAATCGTTTTCCCGAGGCGATTCTATGATAAACTACAAAGCATTTTATTCAGTTTGCATTGTTAAACTAAAGATCGAAGCTCAATATTAAGCTCTAAAAAGTTAGCTGTCGAACCCGAGCCGAGCCGAGTTCTACAATTCTAGTCGATCTAAGCCTTGTTGTTCTTATAAAGAAATCGTGTCATTAATCTAAGTGCTGATCTCTACTTAAAATCATTTTGCGCTAACACTGCTGTTTTTCACATCTCAGTTTAATTAGCTTCAATGGATGATAAAGAGGTATACTTGAATATTTTTGATTAGTTCTAGGATGTATGGATGAATAGATAGATGGCCAGTGGGAACATACTTGAACATCAACCGGAATAAACAGTCCTTAAAAAACACAATCGATAGGCAGTCACGAAATAGGCTAGGGGAAGAGGCGGTGGAAAACTGTAATTAAACCAAGATCAAAAAACTTAAAGACTAATTGACAAAAGAAGAAACTTGAAAACAACAAAAACAACAACTCAGAAGGTTCAAAGCAAATATTCGCCCTTTGTCAAAGCAATTTGTCGAAATGTCAAAACTCTGAACCGTCTCACGGTAAATATCTTTTTAACAATCAACTTCTATTTTCATTTAGAAACTACTCAAAAGGCGTTGAGCTTGTCTACTGAAGCCCGGGTGGCAGATGTTAGCTATACGTGTCGTAAATTATTTCACAAATTGCTCAAATCGCTAACTGATAAACATGATAAGTAATATGTATAATGATAAAGGAATAACAAAAATGATACCTATGATAATAATACGTATGTTATTTTTCTAAATAATTTAACCAAAAAATTAATAGGTGCAAATACGTAGTGTTTTTCAAGAAAACAAGGATAATCAGCTTCCTTTCAAATATTAGCTTAATATCAGAGCAGGTGTTCATAAGCGTAAGGGAAGCCTCACATACCACAAGAAACGTCAATTTTACGTTTGGGGGTTTCTCTATGACAAGTCGTGGGAAAATTCGAGATTTTTGTTAATATAAAAAGTTCTGGACTTTTTTAAATATCTTGGAAAGGGACACATAATAACTTTTGCCTTAAATTCATTGGTCAGTTCCTTCACAGCTAGTCAAGAAATCGATGGGGGGGGGGAGGTTGCAGAAACAAGGAAAAATTAACTGTCAACGTAAAATTCTTGCCCTTGGCCTTGGGATGCAAAAATCGAGTGTGTTAACATTGGAGAGATTTGGGTAACAGTCGTGGTACTGAGGTTTTCTTCTTTTTTTTGACAGTCGTCCGAAAAAAAGAACAAAAAGACGTTAATGAACCTTTTGGACATTCAGGACCCAGTATTCATAACCAACCAACTGTATGCATGGTGTTTTCTCTTACTAACCTGATGTCAACCGCAATTACCGGAGTAGATTATTCAATGGGTTTAATTGTTAATAAGACACAATGAAAATTTGATCTAGACTTACGTGGTTGAGTATCCGGTACGTTAGTAGGGAGTTGAAGATTCAAGAATGACAACATCAGTGAGGGTAGCTAACATCAAGTTCGACTGAATTACGGGACCAGGAACTAGTGTATTACTATATTGCTTTAAACCTTTAACAATCTTCTTACGAGGCAATGTAAAGACGTAAAACAGAATTTTCTCAGTTTCACAGTTCGACCGATTCGCTCGCACGAAGCGTGACGTGTTTCTCAGTTGTTCCGTGAGCACTAGAGTGCGACATGATTGCTAAAACACAAAAGAAACTTCATCTAAATGCATAACATCGTTTTGACATGATTTATCTCAATGAATATTTTAATATTAAAATAAGTAAAGATTTGTCTTGTACGGTAAAACCAAGAATTGAACTTAGAATCCCAAGAATCGCAAATGAAAGTCTACTCAGTTAGTTAATTGTGGTTTCCGTTAACTACCACCGATCTGATGCGAACTAACGAAGCCTTAGTTCTTTTTAATCGGCTTCGGTCGTGCTTATTAATTTTCAGTATTAATTCTGAACACCAATCAGTCAAAATCTCTCAAAATCCAAAAATAAAAAAATCTAACTCCATCAGTCGATGGGGAATATCCCATAGGGTCGTTGTTGAAAGTTTTAGCGCCATCTGATGCGAACTGACGGCGCCTTAGCGTTTTTTTCAAGAAACATCGCCCCTCAACAACAACATCAACAACATCAACAACAACAAGATTAGCAGCGTTCGGGGACCAGTTCCTGGTTCAAAAACACACTTCTCTTGCTTGCCCTTTTCGATCACGTATGGCTGGTTTGCTTTACGCTTTTTGACTAAAAATATGAAAGCAATTTTCTTAAAGGTAAAGGAAGATTAACAGAGTTTTCTGTAGGCCGTTTCCGTAGTAGCAAAAACTTTAAAACTGAGCCTCCCATGTTGAACTTACCCAACGAGGACGGCAAATTGACGACGACGGCTTCCAAAATACACCCTTCTTGCTTGCTCTTTTCGACCAGGTCAGAACCGTTTGCCTTCTCTTTTGTTCTAGTGACGCTTTGTTGATAGAAAAAGATTAAAGGCTCCTGCATAAAGTTATAAAATGATTGAGAAAATTTTCTGTTGGTCGTTCTCTAGTCGTATAAGAACTCCAAAATGAACTTCTCACGTTGTAATTTTCAACTCGATAGCGTGCAGGTGACCAGCACGGTGAACTCCGACGTGCAGCTATTGAATTCATTGTTGTTTTCTGCCGTCGTTGTTGGCGGACTCGTATCTTAAACTGCCTAGTAACGAAGTAACTTTAAATTTTGTGCTGTCTTAACTAGTAACTAAGTTTAGTAGATTGAAAAACAGTTGCGAGCTAAAACTATTTGCTTTCGTCTGTTTTGTTACTGATTTTTGTTAGTGCCGGGTTTTGCGACGAAAGCGAGGTAGGTTCAATTCTAAACGCTATGTTAGTTGTTAGTTAAAGCTTTAAATCAAGATGACCATTGCTTTAGCGATGTGTCTTGCTTTTACGAGTATTTTAATATAGAAGCTTCGTTAGGCGATTGACTTGGTTTCGTTGCATTGTTGGGCCATTTATCAGTAGCTTTTATCAAAAACCAACGTACTCCATCGGTTGAATAAGTCAACGACAACTTTTCAAAGGAGTTTGCAGATATATACAAGGCATTTCCTTCTACCAGCATCTGATCGACTCGCCTGTGTAGTGAATTATCCAAAACCTAACACGACACGAAGTTGCATGGAACAGAACTCACTTAAACATTTTGGTACTTCTCCGAATACGCCGCTAAAAGGACGATGATGAATTGACCTTGATAAATACTTCTACTAGCATTTATCAAGTTAGTGTTCGGCATGATAAAGTGTTAAGATCTTTACAGAAAAAGATTAAGCAAAATTGCTTCAACTTCCTCTTTCACACCACAAGAGAAAACACGATTACCGCTGACCATTGTCTTCCTTGTTCACAAAATCACCCATCGCTCGTAAGTACAATTTATGGCAGTCAGCCAACCAGTCTTCTTCAAATCGAATTCAGAATTGGCGTCCGTCACGTCTTTCATAGTATTCAAGCATAACCCACCAAGTTTTGCAATAAGCCAGTTCGGAATTTTAGAAACACAAGCGCGCTTGGGATAATTAACACTTATTCTATTTCAATTGAGGTGGACAGTGGCAGAATGTCTACTGAGTGTCAAAGGCGCGAGGTAGATATTCATTAAGCCACAATCCCAACGAAACATACTCAATTCCTGGCATTTCAATGGCCTTCTGCGAGTGGGGTAAGTTCCGAGTTTTACCCTTTGGTTTAACTTCAGCTCCTTTTATTTTCACCAAGGTTTTGAGGCAGTCGATAAGGTATTTGCAAAACAAAGGCTACAAAATTGTTTTGTAACTAGATGACGGTACCGGTATTGGTGGGTCAGCTTCTTTAGATCGTGCAGAAACACAAAGTAAAGCAATTCGACAAACATCGTTACACCGGGATTCACCATTAATAAAGAAAAAATCTAATTGGGTTCCCAGATAAGAAGGGTTTTTTTTTTCAGTAAAGCGTTAGACTTCAGATATGGTACTATTTCTATTACCAACGCCGCATCGAAAACTTAAAACTGTTTTGTGTTCGGCTATTTTTAGCAATGGTTTTGAAGTACGAAAACTGGCTTCAGTTACTGGTCAAATTATTCCATTTCATGTGCAGTTGGGAATGTAACTAGATTACCCACTCGTTGTTGTAATGCATCAATTGAACAAAGAGTTTCTTTGGAACAAGTACTAGTTACTCCGATAACGCAAGACAATCGAATGAAATTGTCGTTCTGGTTCAAAAAATACCGATTCTATTAACGGCATAAAAAAGGTGACTAAGGCTAGCTCTGTTAGAGTAGCATATCCTGATGCCTGCGACAATGGGCTCGGCTGTTATATGGTCCAGTGCGGTCGGACACCCGTCAGTGGAAAATATACAGATAGGGAACTCAACTTCAGCTCAACTCTGCGCGATTTCTGGCCGTCAAGTATATTTTGCTATCGCTTCTTCCCAAGCTTTCTGGACCTATTGTTAAATAGTTTACTGACAATCAGAATGTACCTAGAATAATTTCCAATGGCAGCAGAAAGACTCATCTACAATCGGAGGCGTTATCTATTTTTTCAATTTGTTGTTCAAACAATGTTTCTTTGAAAATGGATTGGATATCTAGATCCAAAAACGAACAAGCTGATTTTCTTAGTCGAACGACTTGGGTTTTTTCCACAATACCTTCGCAAGAATTGGTACTCAGTGAGGTCCACATTCTATTGATTGTTGTTCTAATCACTTGAACTACAAATTAGCTAGGTTTAATTTAATTCAAAATTTTGGAATCCTGGAACGGAAAACACGGATGCATTTGTTTTGGATTGGAGTGGGGAGAATAGTTCAATTTCCTTCCTAATTGTTTGATGATGTGAAAATGCTAAGGATGACTACATCAAGGAAACTTTAGTCTCTTTATTATCCGTCTCGCAGGGTTTAGGAGTTTGATTTTTTTAGAGCCGAACAAAGCCAGCACAGGGGTAAGACCCATGGGGCGGGGGCTTTCCATGTCTTTAGCGTTGCGAGCACGCCTGGGTGCATCCCATGATTGCTTGCTGGTATTCCTTATAAGTTTAACGCATTCGCAAGTTGTATTAAAGTCAACGTTTACATGTATTGAAGAAGAGTTGTAACATGGTAAAGTAAATCTCATGACTACTGTTCAACCATTAAAATACTCAGCGGTTCTAGCCAGAGCACACCGCAAGCCATTTATGCTTGTTATATTTTTGTGTTTTTCTTTACGAACGGGGAACGGGGACATGTTATGGAATGAAGGAAAGAGCGAAACATTTCGACGCGAGGCTTCGAGCCACAGGTGACCCAAGTGGAAAGCGAAAACAATGCTTGGGCCCAGACCCTAGTTAACTGCTATTTTGTCCGTAACAATGACATCATCATGATTGATGACTGGCAATCACATGACAAAACCAAGCCATTTTTGTTTTGTTTTTACTTTACTGAGCGCCAGGGCGCCGTCAAGTGCTCATGTTTATGAAAAAAGGTGGTTTTTTCGGGTGTCTGAGCTCATCATAAATAGTACAGAAACCTTGTCGGTGAGAAAGAACTATGAACGGGACAGAAAATGCTGGTTTTACTTAACCGCTAACTTCTGCCCATTCATGGACAGGGAGACCTTGGACAGGTGTGTCGAGTCTCATCAGATCACACTATCAGTTTTTAGGAATCTCACTGAAGGATAAAAACAATCAGCTGCTTATTTTATCAAAACTTACCTCCTCCGACACATTATCAAACCCCAACATGTAACGAGTAGAACTTCTCGTTCGAAGTTTCCATGATGCAATGCGTTCAAGTATAAAATCAAATGGTGGCTTGCTGTATTTGCTCATAAAAACTGTTCCAACCGGTCGCCTTTTCGTAAAAATTAACTGCACAACTTGTAAGACTAAGACTAGTTTTGCTTTTATTTTTTACGTATGCATAGTTTTGGAACAAATACCAAACTTGCTGCATCCTACGTATTTATAGTGCATAAATCTTAGAACATTTTTTACTAAAAGATAGTTTGCCTGGTTTTAAGATTAGAACTACACAGGTTTTGGTTTTTAAATTGTAAAATTAGATGATATGTATTTATATATTTGTTTTTTTGTAAATTGATCATAGGATATGTTATATAAATTCTAATAATAGCAGGCAGAGTTTGAGTCGTTTTAGACATAATATTTGGGCTCAATCTCCCGACAAAGTTTATTTTGCACTTTAACGAAAGCTCTCTAAAATCTTGCAAAATTTTCTACTTATTGCGCTAGACTCTATAACGGAGACACCCAGTGGAATATGGCATGTTTTAAGTTTATTCTTTATCACAACATTTGCTAGCTGAGACTATATGAGCAATTACAAAAACAACACCTCATTGTTCTCTAAGGCAGTTTCCACGCTCGAGCACAAGCAATGTTGATACGAATGACAAAATCAGCCTAATTTTGTTTGTAACTTTTCAAAATTTATTTTCTCTGCTTCAATTTTTACTGAAATAAAACCATATGGTCGCCATTATGGATTTTTGAAAAGTGGTGGTTATGGCAACATAATTAACTTTATTGATTACCAGATGAGACAGTTGAGCATGCACAACTACCTTGCCAAGCGAAGTGTCATTGTTATTAACAGTTTGCTACATTTTGGTGTCGACGGTTTTGCAGTTTTGAGATATCGATTTCATTGCTGTCGTTGCCATGGTAACCAATTAGAAATCAAGTGAATTAAATTAGACGAAAACTAATTATACACCAATTACAAGAGCAAAGTTTTTATATCGACTTTATATAGATCGGTTGAATATCAATGAAGAAACTTGGCAATGCTATTTCCATGCTATGGTAGCCATGGAAACCAAAAAGGCGCCACTAGACTATACTTTATTGAGAGTATACTGGACAATTATTACACATTCCCCTTTTTTGTGTCAACTTGTAACATACTTTTGAGCCTAAGAAATAGAGGGGGAGGGAGGGGTCCTCCTCCCTACCCCCATTGCCTCGCCTCCCGGCCCCCTCATGCCTTTATGTAAATTTTTTTCATGTGTTCTAGGGTTAAGATTCGACATTTTGCAGTCTGCATGACTACATTTTCAATAAGGGTTTGTTTAGGAAAGTGTACAAATGAAATTTAGCGAAAATAAATTATTCCTGAAAGTCACGAAGACTGCGAAACGTCGAATCTAAACGTCATTCTTCGTTACATTAGTGGTGGAAGAAAAAATTATTGGGCGAGGGGGGTGCGGAAATTGTAACAGTTCGTTAAAATATCTGAGATTCCTATTCAAGAGTTGCTGTTGTTTGCCAAAAATTATTTGGGGGGGGGGGGGCTGTGCTCACCCGGTCCCCCCCCCGCCTGCCCGGTTCCCCCGCCCATTAATTAATGGTAGCGAACGGACGTTTGACAAAACAAACATGTAGAACACTACTACAGTTTGAAAAGAAAAAAACAAACTTGTAAAGTACTAGATCATGGCCAAACCAGCAATAAAATGTTTAAATTCAAAGACATTTCGGATCTTAGAAGACCTTTGGTTCGAAATTATTGAGACATACTGAAACTGTAATGCAAGAGCCGTACGAAATGCAATAATCCTGCGATAAATAAAGACTTTTGTGCGGTTCTTGTATTAGATAGATATGGCAACCTCAGATTGAGGCGAGGTGAGTTAGTGGGAGGGAATGGAACTCTTACGGCTCTCCCGCCCGCAAATTCAATACGTAAATGACCCATTTTTTCTTTCTTTCGACTTTTTATTTGTTATGTTGATATCATTATTTACAAGAGATTTTTCAGCTAAACTATTTACAGATAGACGTTTGAAAAAAGAAAAATCAGAAAATTGAGGTCTAGTTTGCAAGTACATTATGAATTTATAAAGATTTTATTTCAGCTGTATTGATTAACTGATATAGTTATTGAAGAATTCATTACGTAATTTATTACCCGCGAATTCTTGATCCGATTGAGTTGTGCTGGATCACGGTTAGATCGTAATTGGGTTCAGCATCTCTGCTCAGATCAGAGAAGGTCGTAGAACCCGGATGAAAATTGCCTCCTTGACCCCTCTCTGGAACAACCTTTCCTCGGTCGTTAGGACTTGTGTAGAACCAATATCCACGTGGTGCGTTGGATCCATGGTGTTGATGTGTTTGGAGACCTAGGAACTAGTGGAGCTAGACCAACGATGTTAAACCCCCTCACGAAAGTTACATGGTTGGCCCCTGAAAGTTGAGGCTGAAATCCACAAACTTGAATTCTAAAAGAACTTAAGTATTTTTTTTTGGTTTTTTCCGAAGCAAGGTTTTTACCATCCCCTTCGCTGAGTGTTTTCCTTTCTGCTCTACCATTTTTCGAACCGCACCTTCCTGGCCACGTCCGTGGACAGCACGACCAAGACTCGGAATCTGATAACCCTGAAACTTCATCTCAAGATTGTGCGTCAACTACCCCTGTAGTAACTCCAGTGCCAGCTGCCATTACTCCTCCTCACCCTGATGACACGGACCAAAAAACCTACTGTCGATTCCCAAAGACAGTCCACGCACCCCCATAAAAAAAACATACATTTTTTTTACTTCGGATTGTATATAGCTCTACAAGGGCAGTGCTAGTTTCTCCGAAGATTTAAAGAACAAACACGACCACAGTTAAGAATACCAACTGATTGGGGGCAGACCAGTTGGCTATTTACAAGCGTGATGGATTTGACTCTGAGATCACCAAAGCCAAATCCTGTCAGTGGTCAGAGTGGGATTTGAACCCGGGACAACCGCATGCAAACCCGGCACCCTAACCACTGAGCCACGCTGCCTCCACTCAAAGCATCCTGTTGGCAAACCACAGACTGGATCTACGTCTAACCTCTCGGCTGAAAGAGACACACATATAAAAGAGACAGAGATTGCACCCATGCCTTTTCATGTTCATAGTTCCTGTCTGCTCTTATCGATTTGTTTTGCTACAACAGTTAGTTAGAACTTGCGTTAAGACACTACTTGGTTGTTTTCCCGTGTAGGGACTGAGAGAAAGGTTGTCACGCCAGCACCTTGTTTAGCTGTTCAGCGGTTTGCCTCACCAGCCCCAGCTCCGCGCGGTATCCAGAGCCTCGGCCATATTGTGTTGCGTCGCTGTTTGATCTCAAGTTTATCCCAGTGTTAAAAGCTGCTACAGACCCGTGTGGTCCCCAGGTTTTTCAAACAAACAGTTTATTGTGTTCAATAAGAAACTTCGGTATATTGAGGTACTACGATCCGCGCTCATCAAACGCGGGAAGATTCAAACTACGGCCGCCATGAATAAATTGACTAAAATCTACCTTAGGAAGGTCTCCTTTTAAACCGACCCCTGCGTTTTTATTGAGAACCGTTATTGCTTATATGTGTGGACGTGCAAATACGGTTTTAGGACGGTCTGTTTAGACGTCCATTTTTTCAACTACAGAGAAAAAAAATCTCCGTTTTCGGCGAAAATATTCGGACACTTGTGGACAGGCAGACAGCTGATAAATGTCCCTCCGCTAGCTAGCTATGGTTTGGATTTGTTATGACGCAATTTTGTTTTCAGGAATTCAGGACAAGTACTTAGAGATATGAATCGTCTTAAAATGAAAGGTAATATAAACCAGAACAGAATATAAACAAAACCGTTGTAATCAAACCGGCTAGTACTGTTAGAAAATTGTTTTTTACCTTTTTTACTGTTTTGCGTTAAACTGGAATTTTGTAGGGTTTGCTCTTCGTTCGTTTTTCTCTTTACTTTCGTTTTATCTCTCTGTCTCATCTTTTCGCCTTTTGGCAACGTAAGGTTGCATTTTTTTGGTTTTCAAACGAGCAAGCCAGATACACACTTCTTTGAACTCATTAAAGTGACATGAAATATTTTGTTATCTTAGTGGGTAATGAGGAATATTAAAGGGTAAAAATATTTTGTCGAAATCTTTTATGTTTTTCGGGTCGACATATTAACATTTAAAGTTCTCAAGTGATAACTTCTATGCATGTACAGACAAGTTTTCGGTTTTTTGTGGGTACAGCCTAGAAGAGAAGTACCCACTCTGTCTTTGTCTGTGTCGGCAGAGTGTAAGTAGCCACAACCTTACTTCGGAAAAGCTTCGGAGTTCCGAGTGAATCGGGATATCACGTATATATATTCGAGACCTTTCAGAACCAATCAAGTATCACGAACAACCAACTCAGGAGGGGAGTCAGGATGGCCGAGTGGTTAGCGTTCGTACCTCTCATCACTGTGGACCCGGGATCGAGTCCTAGTTTCCGCATGTGGGCTGAGATTTGGCGATCTCAATCTGACTCCGAGGGTTTTTCTCCGGGCTTTCGGTTTTCCTCCCTCAACAAAATCGACACCCAGCTAATTCTATCTGGCTGTGGAGCTGTGCTCCGAGGTCATGCA